>PITA01028353.1:0-19522 GCA_004023965.1 Spilogale gracilis
AGAGAGAGAGAGAGAGGGAGCACAAACAGAGGGAGTGGCAAGCAGAGGGGGAAGCAGGCATCCTGCTGAGCAGGGAGCCTGATGCAGGACTCCATCCCAGGAACTCAGAGTCATGACCCAAGCCAAAGGCAGATGCTTAACCAACTGAGCACCCAGGTGTCCCATCCTTCCACCTTTTCTGAGCCCTAGGCTCTTCATTTCTAAACTGGGGGAAGGTGGGACAGATATTATAGCCTCTAAGAGTTCTTCTGACTCCCACTGTTTATAGGCTATCCAACTAACACCCATACCATGGAACGGGGCTTTGATTCCCCAAACAAATCAAAGCATCTGACACATGATTTGTCTCTTTTTTGATACTGCAGTCCTCCCACAATCCCTAAAGTAGTTGAGGTATCCATATGAGTGTCTCCCAATATATACAGTATTTTTCTTTTACAGTAAAATTAAATTTTTATGTAATATTTATATTTGAACTATCAAGTATTAAGTTTAATTTATTAAATTAATTAGCTGGCTTTTTTTTTTCTGAACAGAATGTTTCAGGAGGTTCTGAATCTGTCTTGTTCATCAGTGCCCAGCATAGTGCTTCACACATAGTGCCATAGAGGTAACTGTTCTGTTGGGAGTGAATGATGGCTGGCTGGCTGGATGAACAGGCCATATGAGCCCACCCTGACAATACCTTCAATCTGACTTCCAAGTTTTAAGCAGTGGCAAAAGGCCAATAAATACATCTTTGAAAACCTCACAGAGGTATCTCTGCCAAATGTTTTCACCTGACCAATTAAGAAAGGTGAAAGGAATTCCTTTCTGGATCTGGTAAAATGACCTAAAATATGATTAACTTTCTTTATGCTAAAATTTGTACCAGTAAATATAACCCCTCTTGAAGTTGGTATAGGCTAGTAGACAATATGTGATTTTTGGCCCAAATTACGTGATTTTTTCAGCTGTAAAATAAGTCATTTCTTATCTCTAGGGATATGAAAAGATGGATTTTGCTCATGAATATGCAGGTGCTTTGCACATTTTTAAGTTTAAAAATCACCTAGCACAGTGCTTGCTGTGCGGCTGGTATTTTTAGCTATTGAATGAGTGAGAAAATAAATGAATGAAAAACAACCAAAAAAATGAATTATTACAAGAGTCACACTTTTTCTAATTTCTTCCTCAATCCCATGGGAAAAATTAAAATCATTTATTTGAATTTATTCACCAATTTACAAAATGATCTCTTATGAAGCAGGGGCACATGGAGGCAAGAGGGGCTGGATTTGAGATGCACAGCAGCAGTAGGTACCCCTTTGAACAAGCCACTGTGCATCTCTGAGTAGAGCTAGAAGAGCATCCCCTCCCTCACATCACTGTTGTAGGGGTCATGTGAGAAAACAGTATAATCAGGTGCCACTGTAGGCTGTGAGGCTTTAAGAAAAGTTTATCATCAAGTACTATTCTTTTCCAAGAAAGGAAGCATTTCGGTGAAAATCCCTAACTTATCTCTATGTCAGTGGTTCTCGAAGTACAGTGCACAGTAGATTAATCTGGAAGATTTGTTAAAACAGATTGCTGGGTCCCCCATGAGAACTTCTGAGTCAGCATATTTAAAGGTCTAGAGAATGTGCACTTCAAACAAGCTCCCAGAGACCATACTCTGAGGACCACTGTTCTAAGTTAAGGATGGCAATGATTAGTATTCTCATAAGAAGGCCATGGAAAGACAGACATGCATACACACACATGTGATGCAGAGAGGCAGAGAATGGAGTGGTGTAGTTGTGAGCCAAGAACGCCAAAAAAAAAAAAAAAAAAAAAAAAAAAAAAAAAAAAAAACTCTGGCAATCACCAGAAGCTAGAAGAGACAAGAAAGGACTCTCCCCTTCAAGTTTCAGAGAGATCAAGGCCCTGCCAACATCTTCATTTTGAACAACTAGTCTCTAGAACTGTGAGAAAGTATACATGTGCTGTTTTAAGCCACTGCATGTCTTGATGTGTTATATCAGCAAACTAATCTAAGTAGTCATGCATCCTTTACAGCACTGGGTATGACATTTGTCAAAGAACAGGTGCTAGATAAACATTTGTCTTATGAATCACTGTATTACTTTAGTTTTTTAGTCAATACTGACTTATATTATTTTCCCATCATCTACTAAGTTGGCTCCTTGCTCCCAACATGCACTCTGTAGACTCCTGGAGGCAGAGGCACAATTCAGTCTTCTTCGGTATTCTGATCGTGTGGCTCAGCAGTGGATATGCAGTCAGAACTCAATAAATGATCATTGGTTTCATTTACATACATTCCATTATTGCAGCTCCTGTGTGGCTCTGTTGGTTAAGCCTCTGATTCTTGATTTTGGCTCAGGTCATAATCTCGGGGTCTTTGGATCAAATCCACCTTGGGCTCCTCTCTCAGTGCAGAGTCTGCTGGACATTCTCTCTCTTCCTCTCCCTCTGTCCCTCCCCCCAATTCACACATATGTGCTCATGAGCTCTCTTTCTCAAATAAATTAATTAATCTTTTAAAAAGGTGTTACAACGCTTTGAACTTCCAAAAAAATTCCTCTAAGAAAGGATGCCTAATTAGAGGCAGTATTCATGTATAACGTGACTATCTCTGGGGAAGCATATAGAAACCAATGTCAGCAATAACAGTGTACAGACGAATTTTTCAGCAGCAAAATAAGCTGGCTTTGGAAACTGTGTAGGGGACTGGGGAACTCAGAATTCTGTGAGAATGAATATGAGGGTGACGTATTGGCATCTAAACTAAGTATAAGTGGTTTGCTTGAGCTTAAGGGAGACAACAGTTCATGAGATCAACTCTGGGAGCTACAAAGACCCTGCATGTTGTCAGCACACTTAAAGTGGAGAAAATACCAGAGTATGAGACAGGTGAAGGCATAACTGTTTCTATCAAACTGGAAGAGTCATATGCATTCTGGAATTCTGAGAATTCTCAGCCTTTTAGGGGGATGGCCTATGGAACACCATCAGGGCTGCCTTCTGGAACATCAGTGAAATCCTAGCTTTGATGTCCGAAGACTGGACCAGCTTTATGTCTTCCAATACATGCTTCTTGTCTATGTTAACAGCATAATTTCATTATTCAAAATGATGGAGATTGAGAATAAGCAGAAAGCCAAGAATATTGATGGAAACATTATTGCCAAGCCTCTACAGATCTTGAAGAATTTTTATACATTCTCTGTTGCTGCTTTTCCATTGGTAGAACCAAGTGGGCATCTTCCATCTGCTTACCTCACTGAGATGTGCAGAGACTAGAAGAGTTAGTTTCTGTGGGGCTCAGGGACTGTTAGTTAAAAAGCATGATGCAAGATCAATTTTCTTTTATTTTTGAAACCATTCATTCAGATCCTTTTCTATAGATTCATTGCTCAGTTTAAACATCTAAAAACAACTTCCTAAAAGGGTAGCCTAAGAGGATCCTAGGTCTATATAGGTGATTTTTTAAAAGAAGAGGGAGCTGGCTAGTTTGTACCTGAGCCTAGGAAATTTCACAAGACACTAATACAACTGATGACACACACACTTGTTTGAAACAGGGTTTCCTCTCAAGAAACTACACTTGTATCCATTCTTATAAAATTGGGAGGGGGGAAGGGATGGCATGAGTCCTGTGAAGACGGGCCTTCTTGTCAATTTAACTTCCCTGCTTGGATCCGTGGAAACTGATAGATACAGTCAGAGCAAAGGAAGAGAAGGAAGTGTCATATCTGGGCTCACGGTCTTTATTCAAGACTTCATCTATAAACTGAAATCTGACTAGTAAATCAAACTACTGACCTGCAGAATCTCATTAGGCAAGGGATGCTTGAGATGTTGTCTAATACCTCATTTGGATTCAATGTAAATTTACAATTTCACTGGCCAAGCTGTCAGCTGGTGAATTCTAGCTGAGGATGCTCTGCCTATTGTCAATCTGCCTGCCTAGGTGACAGAAAAGTCCAGGCCCTAATCATTCATGGATTGTGAAACTTGACACATATTTTCTTTCCATATTTTTTCTGTGTACCTCTTCCTTCCATGCTGGAAAGAAACTCTAATATCTAGGCCAAATTCATTAATTCATGGATCCTGGGGTTTGTGGAATTCATCCCTCCCTAAATTATAGGTGGCCATTGTTTTATGATTACACCCAGATACTAAACACACCTTAAAGTCTCTGCTTTTTATCTTGGAGGATTTTATGCAGCCTTATATTAGGTCAGTGATGATGTAGATTTTGAATCATAAAGCTCAGGAAAAAGAAGCAAAGCCCCATTATCAAAGAAACATACAGGTCTCAAGAACTTACTACTAAGCATTATTCATTTGTTCATTTAAATTTTCATTCATTCATTCATTCACTCATTCATTCAACAAACATTTCAACCAAAATGATGAAGAAATGGGTCTTGTTACCAACGCTCTCACAATTTAAAGGCAGACTTACTCACAAGCAATTCTATGCAAGATTAAGTTCAGACAGAAGTCAGCATAAGGATATAAAGGAGGAAATGATCCATTTAGGTGCTGCGATGAGTTTGGGGAACAGCTTCACAAGCTTTATATTTAATCACAAGACACTATTAGTTGAAGAACTATATGTTTGAAAGAAGAATAAATAAAAAGGAAGGAAAAAGGTATCTCTTCAAACTCACCTATTTTAAATTGTGTTCTGTCCCTATGGCACCTCTCTATTATATTTCTAAGATAGCTGCCTCTGGCCTTCCTAACACATCCCTACCCCAAAAAGATCAGATGTCTTTTCCCTTTGCATTATATTAGGAGGTCAGAAAATGGATTTCTAGTTCATTCCCTGAAGGTAAGATTTTCTTTCTTCACTGGGAAACTCAAGTTTAATAAATAGTACATTGGCCAATGAACAGCAGTGTGAAAGTGGCTATTTTCTTTCTCAGATTTCGTCTAGTAGGTCAGATGCATAGTAGTTAGAAAATAAACAGAGTTCATGAAAAAAAAAATCCCTTCTTCTGACATTAATTAGTACTGTCAACATGTTGTTCATGTAAAATAAGTAAAAAGATAAACACAGTATGGGCTCAACAGATTTAATATAAATGAGTATATAAACAGCACTTCCTGGGAGGAGCTCTCCTGGACTCTTCTCCTTTACTTAGTCAAATATCTGCTGTCTGGCATCAAGGAGCTTTCTAAAAACATAGATGCGGGCGCCTGGGTGGCTCAGTGGGTTAAAGCCTCTGCCTTCGGCTCAGGTCATGATCTCAGGGTCCTGGGATTGAGGCCCACATCTGGCTCTCTGCTCAGCGGGGAGCCTGCTTCCTCCTCTCTCTGCCTGCCTCTCTGCCTACTTGTGATTTCTCTGTCTATCAAATAAATAAATAAAATCTTTAAAACAAACAAACAAAATCAAAAAACACAGAGGCCAGAGTCACTCTGGGCCTACTGAATCAGAATCAGGGTAGGTGAGATTTTAATAAGCTCCATAAGTGGTTCTGACAACCAACCAGAGATGAGAACATCTGTCCTACTCCAGATATTCCAGATTCAGAGTCCGTAAGACACATGTTTGTAAGTATCAATATATCTCATATTGATAAATATGTGTATTTACCTTATAGCTATGTTTGCAACTGTATAGGTAAATGTATCAGAAAATGCAACATATTTATAGAACTACATCATCCACATTATGTTGCATATATAAATCGTTTTCTCACTTAAGTTTATATCAATATAAAAATTATTAACAAACTTAAAAATAATGGATCGCATAAGAGGAATTGCTATGGAATAATAAAATCAATTTTCTATAAAATATGCCAGTGTGTATATGTACATGCATATGGAACCTATAGGCATATGTATGGTGTATATGCAGGTAGTGTGCATGCCGGCACATATGTCTGAACTCATTTGCAATTTATTTATATGTGCAAATGAATACAATCCTTCAAAAATGCACTATCAGCCACTTTCCTTAATAATGTTTTATTGCTGGGAACAAGAAAATCCTTGTTCAGATCTATTTTCTGAGACAGTAATGAAATCTGTTTTATTGTTTTATCTTCACATCCTGCATTTTATTAAATGTGCATACACATAAACACACACACACACCCTGTACAAATACAACAGCTATCCTTGACTTAACTGTCAATGCTTTTGACAGTTTACCAAACTCCAAAACAAAGGGTACTGTTCTGTCTTCATGAAGATAACTCAAGAGAAGTCCAGTCCTTCTGGCATCATACCCCTTGTATACTGAAAACAACAATGACTCAAGCGTTTTGTTCAAGGCGCTCTGTGCTAGTCTGATAGAAATTATGCATGCTTTCCAAATGATTTATGGGATTTGATGGGCCCCCCAGAAGTCAGGCACGAATCTCAGGTTTTGAACCCTTACAGGAAAGTGGATCTCTCTGAAGAGGGAACATTGGCCTATCCATTCCTGAGCTTTCCCATAGCAATTAGTATAATGGTCCACTCAAGAGTGGTTTTTCAAAAGCTGTGGTTAACTGGCCCCCTTTGTGTGTATTCAGTAGTGGATATAATAAAAGGAGACTGAGGCTAAAGCTAAACTCTAAATTAAACACTAAATAACTAAAACAAGTAAATGTAATGCCCCAGTTAAAAATGGCCAGACACTGAGGCATCAGGAAGAATGTGGGCTCCTGAGACAGACAGCCCTGCATTTATAGTTCAGCTCTGCCATTTACCAGGTAAGTGACCTTGATGGACCAAGTCAGTTATCGTCATTGATTCTCCGAGCCCTCATAAATAAAATAGGAATGATACAAATGTATAGATTTTGCATTGAATATTAAATGCACAGTGATTCAAAAGCCTGACTGCATGTTAAAATCTCCTGGGAAGCTTTTAAAAATACTGATATTTACATTATATTTATATATACTGATGTTTGTATTTAAGAAACACTGATGCCAAGTCCTGCCTCCTGTCCCCAGAGGTTCTGATTTAATTAGTCTGGTGTCGGTCCTGTGTATTAGGGTTTTAAAATGCTTCCTGGGTGAGTTTGATATGCACCCCAGGTTAAGGACCACTGAGAAAACCAATGCATGTAAATACTATCTGAATGCCTGGTTATTAATAGACTTTCAACAAATATTATCTTGAGACTGCCTGGGTAAAAATCCCACTCTACTATTTATTAGATTGTGATTGCAAGCAAATTCTTTCAATTATCAAAACTTCTGTATTCATATCTGAAAAACCAAGGTAATAAGCGTACCTACCTAATACATTGTGAGCAATCAAAGATATTCCATGTAAATCACTCACCACAGTGGCAAGCAAAATACAGGAAATTGGATTACTAACTGATTGTTGTCATTACCATTATTATCCCTGCTTCCCTTTGACCCCAGAACTAATCTCAGTGATGTCTGTTCTTTCTACCCCTCAGCTGAATAATGCATTTACATGATGATGCAAATGATGATGCCTTTCAACACAATTTGAAAATGTATTACAATACCTTTTCTTTTTAGATTTTCCTATGTGCCTCAAAATACACATTTTGCCTAATATTGCTATTAGTCTTTACAAAATATTTGTATCCAAACTATACCATGATAATTTGAAGTAACTAATTCAATCAACTGATTTAAGTCAAAATTTTTGACTTCTCTTCTAGTCATAATTATTACACAAAAAAGGGCAGAATTCATCAACATACACTCTAACAAATTCCAGTAATACCCTTGTATCTAGGTCAACTTTGTTTGCTGACTTGTATACAATAAATATTCCAAATTTTAGCTTTTGCTTTAATCAATACATGCTTTTTAATGTCCTTTCCTTCTTAATAGTCTATTAAATTTGTTCTTCTTGGTAACAGACTTTTAAAAAAGCGGTCAATCTCACTTAATCTATTATACACATAATAATCTTTACATAGAGGGGAGTATATTTCTTCTCTACCATCTCTTTATCCCATACTTCTTTTTTTTTTTTTAAAGATTTTACTTATTTGCCAGAGAGAAACACAGCCAGAGAGGGAACACAAGCAGGGGGAGTGAGAGAGGGAGTAGCGGGCTTCCCACGGAGCAGGGAGCCCGATGTGGGACTCGATCCCGGTCTCCGGGATCATGACCTGAGCCGAAGGCAGTCGCTCAACCAACTGAGCCACCCAGGCGCCCCTTTATCCCATACTTCTATAAAATTCCTTCCATTTTGCTGCCTTTGTTTCTTTCCGTAAAAGGCAACTAGAATATTCTGCTTTGATTTCTTGCTCTCCTCTTCATTTCTGGGCAAGAGTCTTCTTTATCTGTGTTTCTTTCCCTGTGGGCTGTTCTGTTTCAGGGTGTATGGTAATTTGCTCTGTTGTAATTACATCTATCTGCACACACTAGCACCATGTGAGAAAGCCAACGTAGGTTGTTACCCAACCTAGAATAACAATTATCTTTCAGGTTCCTTATTACCTAGACCAAAAAAAGATTACTTGCTGAGTACTGAAGAATTCCCACCTTCTTTATAAGGGAATGTAGGACATAGGTTTTTGAACCCTTCCCACTGGAAAAAATAATAAATGAAAGCCTGCATCTATCTTTTCCTAAAGCTGGAATGTTGAGGTAGACAGATGTATTACATCCTATCCAGCTGAAAAGGGGAACTGGCATATGCAATCACTTTGTAGAAACTGATGCAATTTCATGGCAAGTTATTAGACATGACCGATGGGGTAATGGAATAGATTTGAATCTATGTAATTCTCATTAATCCTTTCTGGAACCAAGTACCAACGTCCTCCTATCAACAAGTAAAATAATAAAAGAAAAGAAAAGAAAAGAAAAGAATAAAATAAAATAAAATAAAATAAAATAAAATAACATCAGAGATGACCCACATTTTGGCCATTCTATTACAGATAGTTTTATTTTCAACCTGATCTCTTCCAAGTTGGGATATAGTATGCATTTTGACTTTATGATATTTATGACGTCCCTTAAGACACTAAGTATACATTTCTGTATTTTGTTAGATAATATTTGCAGAATGCTTTATGGTATTCTGAGTGCTTTCAAAGATATTATTTTACTTGAGCCTCATATCTATGTCAGTTTGAAGCAGGATGAAAATCATTAACTTCATAATAAAGACAGAGGAAAAAGGAGGTCCACAAAGTCTAAATGACTTGCCCAGAATCTCCTACTAGGAAATGGCAGAGCTGGGACTAGAACCCAATTAATGTGCCTTGAGTACAGAATTTTTTCCACTTCAAAAAGTTACATCTCCAAATGAATCCAATAGAATTTGCAGAATGTATCTGATGGAAAATGTCCAGTATCTGAATAGTTCTAGAGTTTGCTGTGGAATAAAATACTAAAGTCTTCTATTCACTTTTTTAAAATGTAAACCACCTTGGTCTGTTGTATTTATTTAGGTAAAAGGGAAACTAAAAATAAATATCTGCACACATATTGACTTAATAAATGTTACACGGCATCCTTAGGAGCGGTCACTGTCTCAGACAAAATCACTACCCTGGTCTGAAGCTCCATTTAGTGGCATTCTGGTAGTTGGAAGAACAGTCAGTCACTTAGGAGGCTGGGGAGAGGGCCACAATTTGGGACAGTTTCAGAGGCTCTCCCAGTCTTTAGGAAGATTTAAACCAATGTTGCTGACATGCCTTGAGTTGCCTTATTTATGACTTTCATTGAAATGTTTTGGAAATATCATTTGTAGTACACTATAGGAGCAGAAAGGGCTGCTCAGAGGATGGTCCTGGGGGTGAAACATGGGGATGGTAAAGGAGAGATGATGAATGATGAACATGTCAATGAGAAAGTTTCAGGCAGATTTTTTGGCAATGGTATTTCCAAACTGCTTTCAACATCATGGGCTGATTATCCCCTGACCCTTTTCCAGTTAACAAATGCAAACTGAACCCAACTCAGAAACCACTTTTCTTTCTTTATTCCTGAATTGCATTTTACTCCCATGGCCACTCTTCACAGAATTGTTCAGACATGACTTTCACTGGTTCATTTTAGAGTGTTTGGTTATTCTGAGAAAGAGCCTTCATTAATCCAGTATCCTTCAAAGGTCCTTCAAGGATAAAACCTTAGTCCTTGAACCCTCTCATTTTTGACCACTGGATAAAAGCAACAGGTTTGTAGAACTAAAAAGAGCGTGCATGACAATATACTGTACTAACTCACAATTATTGAGTTCCTTTAGCATGTTTGGGGAATTGGATCCTAAGGACACTTCCACAAGGTCACTGACATTATTATCCCAGTTAACAGAGGAGGAAGGGCTTGGTGACTTGGTAAGGAAGACAAAGCTGAGGGGCAGCCAGCCTGGATCACAGCCAGATCTCACTCCACAGCTTTGCCCTCATTCACACAGCCCTTGTGACTGACTGTCTTTGGCGCTGGCTTTAATGGATTATTTGCATCAGCACCTCACAATGGAGGAAATAATGAGAAGTAACGCAATCATTCACATAGTAACTCTGATAATCATGAACCCCACTACTGCGTGCTGATGGTTGTGATAAATTGATGGCCTGAATGGAGACTGCAGCAAGGTCCACCGAGGCACCAAACTCAGAGCTGGAAACCTCCCTGCCATGCTCTGTCATTCTGCATCACAAAATTCCAGGCACTGCTGGGCTAGCGCAATCATCTAAGAGACCTGTCTTGGTTTCCCAAGGAAAACAGTTGTCTCACAAGAGCTGGAGCTCCCTGAGGCTGAACAGGGCAAAAGGGATAATAGCCTCACAAATAATCTCCAAACGGCGAAACAGGAAATGCACTTGAAAAAAAAAAAAGAGTGCCACTTTTAAAAACAAACAAAATGACCAAAGCAGAGACTCAGACACTCCTTAAGTATCATTAGGTAAAATAACCAGTCTTAAACTACCTGAATAGAGAAATGGAGGTAGAGAATATCCTAGAAAAAAGTGAGAAAGGCTAATCAAGTAATAACCACAGTACTGAAAACAGAGGCCACGATCTGCTGAGGGTTTTATCATTTGCCAGATATTATGTCAAGAGGTTTATATGTGTTACTTGATTTAATCACCCAATCAATTCTATGAAGTTACACTATTATTAGCCTCATTTTATAGATGGGGAAATGGACTCAATATGATTGAATAATTTTTAATATTGAATAATATGACTGAAAATTTTGTTTAGGAGAGAATTTAAATCCAAGAGCATGTCAGGCTCTTGAACTTGCTATTTAAAAGCTCTCAGATCCTAAATACCTTTACAATTATAGACCTAGGGCAGCCCCCTCCCCTGCTGCAATGCCTATAGCCTAAAAGGTATAGCCTCTTATTGAGAAGCAAAGCCAAAACTCCAGGATAAAATACTAATAAGTTGCAAATTCCTTTCCACCTCCATCTGGGTAAGAGAGCTGACTTGGCATGGGTAGTTTCTCATTCTTAACCCAAATATAGCTTGTTTTTCTTTTGCATTTTCTCATTCAAAAGGACCGTGCTAAATCTGTGATTCAAAAGCAAACAGAACAAGTGGGACTTTGGTTTATAGAAATTAAGAATAAAACTCATTCTCAAGTCTCAGAAAATGTGGAGAAGCTCCTTCTTCCATGATCCCATTACACCTTAGACATAACGCAGTAGAGCCCAAACTAGGGCATAGCATGGGTTTTCTGTTTTTGTTTTTGTTTTTTCCCTATCTACCACCCGCTCCCCCCACTGCAACACCCACACCCTGAACTGAAAGCCCCTTGAGGGCAAGTTATTAATCTTTTTCTATTTTAAATTCCTTTCAACCACCACTTAACAAAAATAAGTTAAATGGCTACAAGAACCAAACCAAAAAGAAAAAAAAAAAAAAAACAGGGTCAGGGAGGGGAAGTGTCTGGCAATTGGTTTTTCAAAAACCTCTACGAAACATTTGCTGGAAGCATAGATTCAGGTAAAAGACATCGGAGCTCAATTTGCAGCTATGAGGACTTCCAGCATAATGAAA
The DNA here is from genome assembly GCA_004023965.1 of Spilogale gracilis. NCBI lineage: Eukaryota > Metazoa > Chordata > Mammalia > Carnivora > Mephitidae > Spilogale > Spilogale gracilis. Next base: position 11,955 of record PITA01028353.1, read on the forward strand.
TAAAAACACTGACCTAATTTGAGCAGCAATGATGATAAATTCACCAAATGCTAACTTAGAGCTGTTACATTATAAAGGGAAGGGAGGAAAACACTTCTATTCAAGTATCATAATATTAATGAAAAGTCTGGGGAAGACCTGAATACTAAGAGAGAGCAAATGTATAAGAAGTTAAATTTATCTAGATGGGTTACATTAGGTAATAAAATGAAGTATGCATTTGAAGCAGCTTCATTCTGAGATGATAAAGCATGGGGCTCATTCAGGCAGTAGCTAAGGGGTGACTGGTTGAAGCACTCCTCCTCCTCTGTGATTTATTGCTCAGATGGTCTCTGCATAAACTTTTTGAAATCATGTTGAAGCCAGGACAGAGTTGCCATGAGTATTGTGGATTTGCACTGCTGAACAATACAGACCCTTCTGTTTTTGGCTATAGAGGAAATGAAAAGAAAAGATATGGAGTTTCTTGGACTTTACAAGCTGTGGAAAAAAAAAAGTTGCCAATTTTGTTTCTAACATGAAAAGAAATGAATGAAAGGCTTTTTAGAGACAAATATTGAGCTTGCCTCCTTGGGACACATCATGGATTCATGGTACAATTACTTCTTTTGTCCAAGACAGAGAAGAGGCTGAGTGGGTTTTGAAAATTTGCATGTCCATTTCAAGAAAAAAGAGGACAGATAAAAATGGGAGGCTTAATGTTCAAAGCAAGTGAAAGGCATAAGAGGGATGGACATCAAGCAAACATACACTAACCTCCATCGCACCGAACTATTTCTATTTCCCTCTGCCCCGTGCAGGTTCACCTTGGCATGTCCACACTGCCCAGTCTGCTGAGGTACAGTTAGAAGGGAAGAATTGGGAATGGGTGCTTACTTACAGTAAAAATGGAGGGAAAAAAAAAAAAGACCAGTGCAGAACTCTAGAACTTCAGTTAAGTATTCAATATTTATAAAAAAAATTTCCAGGGATGCCTGGGTGGCTCAGTCGGATAAGCGTCTGCCTTCGGCTTAGGTTATGATCTTGAGTCTTGAGATCAAGCCCTGAATAGGGTTCCCTGCTCAGCAGGGAGTCTGCTTCTCCCTCTGCCCCTCCCCCTGCTCACGCATTCTCGCTCTCTCAAATAAATAATTAAAAAAAAACTTCCAGATGTTTCAATACCACCCCATCCATTCATCTTTACTGTACCCCTCCAACACATACCTCTCACCTCTTACAAACTCTTTAAAAGGTGACAGACTTTAGAAAGAACACTGTTTTTAGTGTTTGAACCCCAAATTCTGATTCAGTCAGGTTCAAATTCTCACTTTACTCTCTTCTCATCCAAATAGAATGGGAAAAGCTGATTAAAAAGTTGGGACCTCAATTTCTCACTTGTAAAGTGGAGCTATTGTGACTTATTTTGATTTTTTCTTTGATTAGGGGAAACACATATATGATTTTAAAATATTCAACAGAAGAAAAGCATATGCAGAGAAAAATAAATCTACCCCTATCTCTGCCTTCCAGTTCCCCATCTCCTTTACACCTTTTTACCAAAACAACGGCAGCCACCTTTATATGATGTATCCTTTCAGAGATAGTGTGTTATGCTATTAACACAGCTCACATTTCTAGGGGTGCTCTTTGTGCATTACCTGTATTCACTCATTTAATTCTCAGAATAACTCCATGGGAAGGATTCTATTATCCCATCTTGCTGAGAAGGAAACTGAGGCACAGAGCAGTCACATTTTAAACTGTAGTGAAGGTTGGGGTGCCTGGGTGGCTCAGTGGGTTAAAGCCTCTGCCTTCGGCTCAGGTCATGATCCCAGGGTCCTTGGATTGAGCCCCACATTGGGTTCTCTGTTCAGCGGGGAGCCTGCTTCCCCTTCTCTCTCTGCCTGCCTCTCTGCCTATCTGTGATCTCTCTGTCAAATAAATAAATAAAAATCTTTAATATGTAGTGAAAGGAAGATGATAACCCACTAACCTTGCTCAAATATTGTTGAATAAATACTAGAGGTCTAGTAAATGTGACCTCATGGTACAAAGGCTTATTAATTCCTATTCAGATGATAATTTAGAGGGTTTCTGGAGGATAATGTACGAGACTATAAACCGTATTCTATGTGGAAGTGAAATGTGCACTCAAAATCACCCCACACAAACTAGTTGTACTGACTATTTGCCAATTTTCTATTTGAGGTCTTTGCAAATTTCCTGATGTTTCTCATGTAATGATACATCACTGACTGCATTAAATGTCGCGAGAATCCTGAAAGATTACTTTGTGACTGCTATTTTCTAATTGTTGATCTGGATGTTGTGAATTACCTTACAAAAACTGACAGGGCAAAAGTTGGGGGGCACTTAAGTATTAAGAATTTCCTTTTCATTGAGGATGATGAGTTATACATAGAGTCCGGAATAAAAAGAAGGGGGGAAAACACGTTTTCATTTTTCAAGGGTGGGGGGGCAGGCAGGGTCCATTTTCTTAAGAGAAAAAGTACAAAAGACAAATCTCTGAGGCAGCAAATCCAACGTTCTACAGATGAAGGGCAAAGGCTTGGAAGTGCCAAATACTCTGATGACAACACAATTCCAGAACTTTCAGAGATTATATAATACAACATTTCAGTCTTTCAAGAAACACTGGCCTTCAGAAATATGTCCAAGGCATTCCCTGTTCACACAAGTTTGTGCAATACTATATACCTCCTTTGGAAATAACATAGAACACATTATCATATTCAGAATTCTCAAGGATCCTATTTAAAAAAATATACAGAAATCATTTGATTTTTGTTTACCTACAATTTTAACAACTGATTCTGATAAGGAACATTCTTTTCCTGAAACACAGCCTGATACAGCCCTGGAGCCCACTTTGCAAACGTTGATGTCCTTAAGAATTCCCTACTGGAACAACCCAGACACACATACTGCCCTCAATTTGACTGTCACCAACATAGTAGATCTGCCCCTGACTTCAAAGAGCAAATAACCATCTAAAGAAGTTGGCATGACTAGAGTCACATGATCACATATTATGCTGGAACTAATATCCAGGTGCCCTGACTCCTCCACCCAATACAATGCGTTCCCCCTCACGCTGCCCCCAGATGAGCTCGGTCTTCTCTTTGTTGGAAAAACACTACTGAACAGATTCCAAAATGCTTAGAAGGTATGACTTCAGAGTATGATCAGAAATCCTGTTGGGAATTTTATTTTTCTCTTCAGTTCTACAGGATTTCCATCTATATCTCTGTCTTATACCCAGAGAATGCACTTTATAGATACTGTGTTTCACTTCCCAGGTAGGAATAATACTCAGATGTGGAAAAGAAGGGAAGACCAGTATAAAAATTGAAGGTTTTCACTGGCAGAAACTGGAAAGTGTATTTCATGGAAAGAAGAAATAAAATGAAGGAGGAAGGAGTTTGGGGCAGGAGTGATCAGACAGCCAATTAAACTCTCCCCAGTTTGCCTCATCATGCCATTCTCCTATTTCTATTAGTTTTGGATCTATTCCATTTGAGAGTGAGCTAGAAATGGTTATGGTCAGCTGATACCAGTGGCATTTTAAAGAGTAACAATCCCCCACCATGAAGCTAGAGCTCTGCTGTCATCAGAGGCACCCCAACACCATGGGAGGGACCTTTTAGATACAAGCAAGGTTGTCCAATCACAGAAGTTGGCATTCACCTGGTGCCATTCACCTGCCGTATTACTGGGAAAGCAGCTGTCATACCAACATGGGCAGCACCTCAGGAGCCCAGGCCTCACAGAAGCCTTCAACCTCAGTACCCACCTGCTACAAAGGAGTTACTGAATGCCCCTCAGGCCTAAGGCTCACACTGCTACACATCCTCGCAGGACTCTTCTTTCTACCACTTCTCACTCAATAGAAAACACCAGTGACACAATGACCACCTTATGCCTAAGGATTCGCCAAAATCATTCTAGATTCTAGAGCACACCCAGCTCAGAAATGACTTAAAGAAAAGAAATTGCTCTCAAATAGGTTAAGATTTTTATCTTGAAAAAAACTTCTATCTTTTAGGGAAAAAAAAAATTAAAGTAGGTATATTTTCTTAAGGGGGCCTGCAGTCCAGTGGCTGAAAATAGAGAAAGTGGAGAGAGAGAGAGGAAAAAAAAAAGGCACCTACAGTCAATAAAGAACTAGGCAGAAAAAGTAATACACTTTGCAAAGTACTTCATTTGTCCTTGCAATTGAGTTCAAAACAAAAGACCACATGCAGCAACGCTGAAGCCTAAAAAGTGATTTAAACTTGGCCGCTCTGGGTTATTCCTTCATCCATCTGCCTGTTCTTTCATTCAGCTAGTACTCCGTGATGTTTGTGGGCGCACAATGAGTTCAGTTCCAGTAATAAAGAGATGTGAACTTTAATTTTAATCATTATTCACTCATCCAACAAAAGAATGGATAATGATTGCTGAACACTTACTAAAAACATTGACTGGTGCCAGGTACTGGGAATGAAGACGGAGCGGACATAGCTCCTGCCTTGCTGAATCTCACAGGTTGAAGGAAAAACAGACACATGTAAAAGTATAATGACAACACATCAGAATAATAGCACTCTGTACGAAATGCTTTCAGAACACTCCTCTGTACTGCTGGTCCTTCTGTCTGCACTATTTATTTCCACGATTTCCATTTTCCTCCATGCACATCCAGTGACGACGTTCTGACATCTGAACAAGAAAGCCAATGACAGATGTACCCATGCCTTTGCTGATGTTTAGTTCTGATCAGGAACACAGCAGGCGGTATCAGATGGTGGTCATCCCTAATGACTATGTTTTCGATGTGGTTTCTCTCCCCTGCACCTTAGCCAGCATCAGGGAGAATGTGAGGAACGGCAAATCACATGGTCCTGTGGGCCAGAGTCATCAACATTTCTTCTGGGGAACCTCTGCCAGGCCACTTACTCTTTGAGGCAAGCCAATTGGGAGGGGGAATCTTTGCATGTCAAATGAAAGACATCTGTGGTGAAGACGCCAAGGATGAACATTAGCAGAAGGGCAGTGGGCAAATCATGGGGGTACCTGGTTTGGTTTGAGAAAAAGGAAAGCAGAATTACATGTCAGAAGAGATCATTAGCCTGAATCCATGCTGAGTATTTAATCTCTTCTGATTGGCACTGGGTTTTGTTCATCGAAGTGCTCCAGATAATGTCTCCTACCACTCATCCAGTCAATGACAACTTTTGAGAATGTAACTTACAGGTCACGGTACCAATGTCACATTTCAAATTCTGCAACTGACATCCCAGGCCAGCCAGCTCTTTAAAACTCCTCACTTCCATATGACTCATCTTTGCTTCACAGAATCTGTTCTCTTCTCTGTTCATTAATTTAGTTGATACTTACAGGATGCCAATGCCAGATGAGAGAGAGATGCTTGTACTACTGAGTCCTATTTCTCTTATACATAACCCAAACGACAGACATCTCAAAAACAAAGCAACTTCACATCTTCTACCACGTCAGACCCTCAAACCGGAAAGAAAAAAAAAAATCGCCACAGCACCTGGGTAGGCATTTCAGAAGTTTCTGAGGCTCCAATCATTACCAGGATTGCATTTTCTCAAATTCCTTTCTCATGCATTTCCTTGCACAATGAAAAGCTAAACCAAATATAACCTATAAAAACTTGTTGACGGAAAACCCCAATACTAGCATACTAAGCCGGGAATCTTAAGATATTACAACCAAGCTTGATGTTCTCACAGGTGTTCTTATATACCCTCAGAAAAACAGCATGCTTCTGGAAGCCAAGGATGCTGTAGTTAGTGTCTGACAATGTTTATCATCACATTGGGTACAGAGTAAGTGCCTAATAAACACTTGTCAGTCAGCTGATGGAATGTTCAAGTATCTTCCACTTAGCCGTTTTATGTCATAAAAGGAAACTTGATCGCTTGGTATGAAGATTTAAAGTAACTAAAACTAAAAGGTAGAGTCTGAGTAGCTCTAATCTACAAAAGCAATATCCTAGATTAATAGGATTGCCTGGCATCAACATCTTTGCTTCTTAGCTGTAAATTTGGACTGGCAACAGCGGACTCAAAATGAAACATTTCTGATCCATCTATCTACGTTCATAATATTCACAGCCTGCAAATATGAAACCTTTGAGAGTTCCCAGTCCTTAAAAAATGCATTTTATATAATGCATGCACCATATAAACTGGATTCTCAGAAACAGCTTCTGAAAATGAAGTCTGATAGTCTTAAAAACAAAATTAAAAAGGAGCCCACCCTTACACTGATATTGCTAAATGTGCAACCTCATCAGTGACGTCATCTACCTCGGGAACAAGTTCCTCTTCAAAGGGAACTGTCGAATTTATGTAATGAGCTGACAGCTTCTTTCCCATTTCTTTCTCTCCTGTGCTTCTTAGGGAATCATAGATGCAGTCAGCTTTACAGCCAATTAATTAGAGGTTGAGAATTTAAAGGGAGGAAGAGACTCCATATTTCCATGTGAACGAATTCACTTGTACCAACAAAATAATCTCTGTTTGATATCAGCATGGCATAAGCTGGGGACGTAATGGGTCAAGGAAGCAACAAGCAATTTGTAGAGGAATCATTTCAGGAGTTGTGTATATCACATGTTTATAGATGCATATATATATATAATATTAATTGCTTCTTCCAACTGTGCTTCCACATTGTGTGTGTGTGTGTGTGTGTGTGTGTGTGTGTGTGTGTGTGTATATATATATATATGACTTGATTAGGAATTAGAAACACTTCTAAGAACATCCTTTTCTCACCAGTTATGTTTCATATCTTAACCAATATGTATGGATTTTTAAAAATTCCTTTTAGTCTTTACATATTGATGAGAAATAATGGCATACAAACCATTTATTAAACTGAATCTTATGCCTGGGGAAAACTGGAAAGAAGATTGCTGAGGGATTTGAATTTAGTGGTAAAATGGGGCAGTGTGAAAACTAATCTAATCTTAATATTTAGGCAGTATTTCTCTCCGGGGCAAGCTATTCATCTGAAGAACAACAAAGCCACCCTAAAGAGAAAGATGAGCTGGGAGGCACTGATTCTGTGCCCACTGATGTGGAACAAGTAGATGTCCCACTGTGGAGACAGACACAGATTCCTCAAAGGCATTCTCCTTTTTAACTCTTAGGTCTCAAACCACAAACTGGGGACACTCAGGAGACATTATGAGGACAGCTCCAGATGGGTGCCAGAGTATCTAGAAAGATTTCCCTCATTTTTGTTGTTGTTGTTGTTGTTGTTTTTCTATGCCATTTTACTGGAGAGCCAAAAGAGTGGGTTCCTTTAAAGACATTTAAAGACCTTTTACTCCCAATTTTTTTCTATGAAACAAAAATGAAGGGAGAAGTCTTTCTTTCTTTCTTCTCTTTCTCTCTCCCTCTCTCTCTCTTTCTTCCTCTCTTCCCCCTTCCCTCCCTCTCTTTCTTCCTCCCTCCCTCCCTCTCTCCCTCCCTCTCTCTCTCTTCCTCCTTCCCTCCCTTCTTTCCTTCCTCCCTCCCTCACTCTCTTCCTTCCTCCCTCCCTCACTT
>PITA01028354.1:0-19521 GCA_004023965.1 Spilogale gracilis
TGTTTCTCAGTCCCCGCCTCACAGGGTGGTCTGGTGGGTGGAGCACCTTTCGGTTTACTGAAACCTTCGCATCCCTTGTGATCTTGGGGTACCTTCCTGCGACTATGCTGCGTAAACGTATTCGCGATGTTGCACAAGGAATATGCATTTCTTTTCGCTTAGTTGCACTTTCTTGCTGTAAACATAACTACTCCAGGCTCAGGGTTTTCCAATCTCACAGCTGCATCCATCCTCACAGCCATCCCAAAAAGAAGGGTGGAGCTGAGGCTGCGGTCGGCCAACTCCAAAGCGGGTGTCCTCAGGACTACCCTAAGTGGTAACCATACACTCGAGTTTATGAATGACTCTTGAAATTCAAAAATAAAAATCCAAGCGTAACCATGAAATCACATGGGAGAGGATCTAGAAAACGTTAAAAAAAAAAAAAAAGGTAGGGGGCGCCCGGTTGCCTCAGCGGGTAAGGGTCTGCCTTCCATTGGGTCAAGATCCCAGGGTCCTGGGGTGGAGCCCCAGCTCTGGCTCCCAGCTCAGCGGGGAGTCTGCGTCTCCCTCCCTCTCTGCCCTACCCCCCACTTGTTCTCTCTCTCAAATAAATAAAATCTTTTAAAAGGAGGGTTAGATGCCTAGGTGACTTATTCAGCTCAGGTTATGATCCCTGGGTCCTGGGATCCAGCCCTGCGTTGGGAATCCCTGCTCAGCGGGCAGTCGGCTTCTTCCTCTCTCCCTGCAGCTCCTCCTGCTTGTGCTCTTTCATTCTGTCAAATAAAATCTTTTTTTTTAAAAAGGAAAATAAAAACGTTAAAAATGAAAGCTAAAAATTTGGAGTCCCAGGTTTGTCAGCTCCCAGAACTATCTCCCAGTCCTGCCTTCACAGCTTAAGCATAACCTTGGATTTTAGAGGATCAAGTAAGGTAACGTTTGTGAAAGCGCTTTGCAGACTGTGAAAGTTCCTCAGAAATGCAGAAGTGCATCCTGCTCATTCTTCCATCCCTAACCATAGTCCCCATAGATATTCTTTATATATGTACATAAATCATATACATATATATGTAAACATGATCTTTTTAAAAACATTTATTTAGTTTAGAGAGAAAGAGATTGGGGGAAGAGGCTGAGGGAGAATCTCAAGCAGACTCCCCGCTGAGTGTGGAGTCCCATGTAGTACTGGATCTCACAACCCTGAGATCCAGACCTGAGCCAAAATCAAGAGTCCAATTTGCTTAACCGAATGAACCACGCAGGCACCTCTATAAACAGGATATTTTAGCGATTTTTAAAAAAGATTTTATTTATTTGTCAGAGCAAGAGAAAGAGCACACAAGCAGGGAAAACAGCAGGCAGAGAGCCTGATGTGGGACTTGATCCAAGAACCCTGGGATCATGACCAGAGCCGAAGGCAGATGCTTAACTGAGCCAGGTGCACTTGGGTTTTTTGTTTTTTGGGTTTTTTTTATCAGTACTTCCTAATTTTTCTTCACTGTACTGTGGAAAACCATATTATAAACTATACTGTGGGAAAGCAATATTGTCAAAGTTAATATGTAAAATCCTTCCTGATTGAAGGGAAGACCAAAAAAATGAAATCTTTGCCAAATTATAAAGTGGGATTATATAAAATTTTACACATTCCTTTAACTTCTAAAACTTATTTAGTAATAAACTGCCCTCCCTTCCCTGCCAAAAAGAAAAAGTTCATATATATAGTATATAAGGCCCCCAACCACTCCTAGGCAAAGCAAAAAACACGAACTGCCTTCCTCCTCCCTGTTCCCACTCCTGGGGGCCCAACCCCCTCCCTGGAAAACCTCGACATACTGAGCAAGTCCATGGGGGCCCCAGGGCCCGGTTCCCAAGACAGGAGGCAAAAAGCAAAGAGGCTGATGTTATCAGTCACTTTATTGCATCCAGAACATATCAGAATCCAGACCACCCCTACCTCCAGCCCCACTGAACTCCCTTCAGTACCTCTTTGGCCTTTGTAGAGGCTTTACCCTCTGCCTGGAATGCCCTTCTTCATCTGCAAACTCCTATTCACCCTTCCCAACCCAAGACCATGAGGGGCGCAGGCAGCACTGATTATCCCTCCTTGGTGCTCCCTCACAGGTCATTCCCATATTAAAGCTCTCATCATCCTCCATCGATCCACAGGACCCAGCAGGTAGTCTGCCTCTCAGCAGAGGCCCAGGAAACACTGAATGGATAACTAAATCATAAACAAGGAAACCAGGAGAAAGGATGGAAACAAGATGTGTGGGTCACAGAGGCTAGACCCAGAAAGGCTGGTGGGATGGTGACCGAGGAGGTATGGGCCCTGGGTGGGATCCATTTCTACCTAGCACAATCTTCTACCTTTGGAGACTCTGTGCAACTCCAAAACTCCAGGCTGCAGCTCAAGGAATGATAAGATCTTACATACATTTGAGGCCTGCCCCTTCCCTATCCACCAATGAAATCTGAGTAGAGGGGTGAATTGCTGAGGTCTCTTCTGCCTCTGGCCTAAATTCTACCTTTACCCCCTTGCAGATAATCTGGAAGCTCCCAACCAGGGTCCTAGCCCCAGCTGACACCCAATCCTCACCTCTAGTGAGAGGCAATGGAGAGAGGCAAGCCTAGTTGGCCCACATCTTTATCTCTTTTCCTCTCCCAGGGCAGAGGGCTGGGGCAGGAGTGGACCCCAGCAGCTCCTGGCCAATCCCCAGATCCAAGGATGGGCCAGTACCGCCTTTGGCAGCTGAAGCATTCACAGAAAGTCACCACAGGCCAGACACAAACAACTTTACCAGGGCTTGTTCTCCTCTGGAGCTCAGCCCGGACCCCGGGGCTCTCACTCGACCTCCCTCCCTACCAGCCACCAATACCCCACCCCCTTTCACTGGGTCTTCCGGTCAAGTTTGCGCCGCACCAGCTGGCTCAGAAGGAAGGCCGTCAGCACACTGCTGCCCACGGTGAGGAGGAAGAGGCCAGAGAAGTTGTGGGGCCAGCGGGTGTGCAGAGGCTCATAGATGGGCCGCCGGGCCTCATAGTCCAGGGCCACAGCCTCCAGCTGAGCCAGTGTGCATAGCACCAAGAACACATGGAAGAGCTGGTGGCCCTGGCCGAAGAGGTGGCAGCTGCCAGGAAACCAGCGCTCAGGCATGAAGGCCGAGAAGAAAGCAGCAGCCAGCAGGAAGAAGACCACCTGGCACTTGTGGTAGACAAGAGCAGGGTCGTCTGCAGTCAGGTCAGGGGACACCAGGATGCGGTGCACCACGGGGCTGATGTCCAGCGCGTAGGCCAGCGCCGAGGGCACCTCCTGGCAGGTGCGGCCCAGCAGGCCAGGCTTCTGGATGTACTTGTTGTAGCAGGAGCCGGTGCAAGAAAGCCAAGCAAGAAAGGCAGCCATGGGCAGGAAGATGGTCTGCACCTGGGCGTGCCAGGCAGGCTCGATGGCGTAGTAGAAGTGTGCCAGGGCGCTGCCGAACTGGTACACGGCCACGCCCACGTAGTCCAGGAAGAAGAAGCTGTAGTGCCAGAACTCGGACTTGGCCTGCAGGAGGTGAGCCAAGGCGCTGAGGGAGAGGTAGGTGAAGGAGGCAAGGACGATGATGAAGAGGGGCAGGGCGTGGGGGTCTCCCCAGAAGTCCACGGTCCCCGCAAAGATGGCCAGCCGCAGCAGCAACACCAGGGCTGCCAGCAGGTGGGTCCAGACATTCACCGCCTCGTTGTGCTGCTGGAAAAGCGTGCGGAAGTAGAAACGCCAGGTCTGATGAAGCGGCCGGTAGCCCGCGTAGATGTACGGCTTCCAGAAGAGGGGTGGCACCTCAGCTCGGTCCACGGTAAACACAGGATCTGGTTGCCCAGAGGGCCGGGGCTCCCGGTGGGCCTGCTGCAAAGCAGGCAGGAGATGGCTGAGCTTCTGGGCCACCATCGTGGCCATGGCTGTGGGCCAGGCAGGGAGCTGGGAGAGAGGCCAGAGTAAAAGTCAGGGCACCCTGGTCCACCATGAACTGCAGCTGGGAGGCTCCGGAGCCTTGTTCTTACTCCCTCCTTCCCACCCACTTTATCCCTACACGGAGTTTCCAAAGAGAGGAGTCATCTTAAGGAAAATCGTGACTCAGCCCCCAGGACTGTTCTGGGCCCTGGTGTATCCCAAGTGCCTAGGACAGTGCCTGGCGTGCCACAGGGGCTCAGTCAATGCTTGAGGAATGGATGGAGTTGGCTCCCTACCTCAGCCACTCCCATTCCAGTCCAGGTCCTCACAGCAGCCCTCGCTGCTTTCTCCTGTGTTCATGATGACATCTGTGTTCACAACAGACCCCGCCGCCTCTTCCTCTAGCCCCTTTGGAGTGGCAGAGTCTCCCACTGACCTTCCATCAGCTTCCAGGATCTGGTCCCTGCTCCCTTTTCCTGCCCTATTGCTCAGCCACAATGTACTCCCAGGCCAGCCACAGCCCCACCACACCCCTGTGCCTGTTTCACATGTCCAGAAGTTTACACAAGCTGTTCCCTCTACCTATTTTCCTAATCTTTCCTGCCTGGTAAACTCCCACTCATCCCTCAAAACCCATTTCTTCTGTGATAGTTTCCCTGGCCCTCTGGACCTCAGTGATGACCTCTTTACTTAAGTATCTACCTTAAGATACCCATCCTTTGAAATTGTAACCTTTCTCGTGGGCATTAAAATCATTAATGTGAGCTCATGAAGGGCAAGCAGTTAGTCCCATTGTTTTGTGAACCTGTGGTGCTTTGCAGGTCACTGGCACTCAGTGTTTGTTGAATCAAAGAGCGTTAACAGCATCCCGGTAACACCTCATACCTGTAAAGTCCCCAAGTCAAAAAAGCCACTTTTTCCCCTGAACGTCCCGGTTACCAACTGATTCTATAAAAACAGCCTTTTCCTTCAGCCACACCACCACTCAAAAGATCCTCCTCCAGCCTTTCCCCTCCTACCCACGGCTGCTAATTCCAAAGAATCAAATCTAACACCTCACCCTGCCATTCAAGACCGCTCCTACCCTTATTTCCCACCGAACCCAAATATCCCACCCTGTGCCAACTTCCTTTCCCTCCGCTGAAATCCTTTAGGGCCAGTTCAGATCACCACCTCCAGGAGAGCTCCTTACTGCGCCCCCTCCCGCCCCTACCCATCTACTCCCCCTGTATAGGTGATATAATATACTATAAAAAACATATTCACACACTCATTTGCTCATTTAACACTTACTGAGTCCCTTCTCTGCCTCAGGTCCTGTGCTGGGTCCAGGGGAGGAAAAAGATCTAATCCCTGCCCCCAGGAAATTCACGGTATGTGATTACAGAAAGGAAAATAAATCATAGCAAATGCTTATACAATACCTTCTATGTGCCAGACATGTTTTAGATACTTTATGCATAATTGACTCATTGCTGCTTCATAACACTCTGTGCATAGGTACTCTCATAATTACCATTTTTCAGATAAGGAACCCAGGCAAGGAGATATTAAGGACCCTGCCCACCCACCTAGCTAGGAGGTGGCAGAGGCACCATCTGGACTCAGTTTGCAATCTTAACCACTGCCCTGAACTGCCCTTTGCAAGACAAGGTGTTAAGTGCTATCAGTCATTTCATAGTTATATATTCTCTACACAGTCTTACCTGAAACCCATTGCTTAATTCAGACTTATCCCCATTCACTGTGTCATTCATTAAATCAAATGTCTACTAGCACCTGCCAGACAACTCCTATCCCACGAGCTTACTGGACTCAGCATCCTGGTTTTCTGTCCATCTTTCATCAGATATTTATTGCAACTGCCTTTGCACCAGTCATTGTAAGAGGCAAGGAGATCCGGGCATATAAGATAAAGCCCTCATGTGTCTGCCACCAGCAGCACTCTAATCACCTCCAAAGCCCCCCAGTAATTTACACACAGTCCAATAAATGCAGGGAGTCTGCCATGCGAAGGCAGTATCGAGACAAGCCCCCACCCACCCTCCTCCCCACCCTAGCCCGACCTGCACCCCTAAGCACCCCCTGTATTACACTTCTCAAGTCAGCTCTGGTCTTTGGCCCCTCCTAGTCCAGTGAGGAGGCAAGAGTTAAACAAACCGCTACAATGCTGCACAAGGGGTGCTTCTGAAAGGGGAGTGCAAGACTCTCCCACTTCCCATTCCCAGACAGCATGGCACAGGTCAGGTTTAGGAAGCAGACTTTGCTGGCCACTTCCATCCATGAGAAACCCGGCCTGCCTTGCTAGCGGAGGAACCAGCACTGGAGGTCATCTCCTCCCCAGAAGGCTGGACTTCAGCCTCTACTCCTGTTTACAATTTTGGCTTTCCAACTTAGAACCTTGGGAAGCCAGAAAGGCCTCTGAAAGTGTCTCATGCAGCACCTTTGTCTTACACTGAGGAAACAAAGAGCCCAGAGACAGGAAGGCCTTCCCCAGTGTTGACTAATCCAGCAAGGTTTCCATTCCACCACAAGGGAAAAGACCAGGGAATGATAATGTGCAACGGTGGTCTAGTTCCTGGGTCCCTGTTATCCATTAAATCTAGTCCAAGGCTCCATATCCCACTCTTAGAACATTCTAAGTCATAACAGCCTATTAAAGGCTTTGAGAAGTTCTGCAGCACAAAAGCCAGCTTTACTTTGTTGAACCTCCATTTGTCAAGCCTATCTGACCAAGGATTCTTTTCCTAGTAATAATTATATTGTAAAGTCATTTGAAATGTGTGCTTACTTGAATGCTTACAATCTTTATGACTTTGTTGCAGTTAATTCCCATAACTAGCCCACTAAGGTAGGTATTACGCCCATTTTTTTTTTTGAGTATAGTGAAACCTAGAGAGGTTAGGAGCTCCTCCCCAAGGTGCACATGCACACATACATACATGCATACATGTGTGCATGTGCGTGTGCACACATGTTACCCTGCCTCCTGTCATGCCAATCTGCATTCCACAGAACCACTTTGGAAAATAATGGTCTAAAGCAGGTAGCCAAGGCCTTTCCCATAAATTATTTCCTTAGTCTTCTAGCAGCTGACACGCACCAAGAGTCCTCAGTCTCCTCACATTACCGGCCACCCATTGGCACTACACCATTAAGCCCTAGCTCATAGCCACCTCCTCAGGTGGTCATATCTCCCTCAGGACCCTCCTCCTCCACCAGACACGGTAAGGCTTAAGCATGGAACCCAGAGGCTACATACTCAGATAAAGAGATCCTGCTCTCTACTTCTTTTAAACCTCACCCAGAGGCCCCATTCCATCTGGATACGACTATTTTCAGAATTAGTTCCCATCTGCTAACTCCATGGGCCCCTGAATCCAGGGGAAAGGAGCAGGAGCAGGGGTCCATCATGAGCTGGAAACCACCCTCAGAGAATCCTCAGAGTCATCTGCCCTCCAGGATGCCAGAACCTGCCTGTTTCAGGCCACCCTCCGTGGCCCCTCGCCAAGCCTAGGTTACCTAGTAGGGGCTTTTCTCGAGCCTGGGGGCCAATGGCTTCGGCTGTGGGACGGGGGCAAATTCACCAGATGCCAAGCACTGGGTGGCACTTCCACAGCTGAGGGTCACTAGGGGCGGGGCTTCCAAGGATGGGAGATGTCTTGTGTGATGTCACCAGAGGGTGGGGCTAAAGGAAACCTCCACCTCTCCCTCCCCTCAACCATCAGCATTCCTACATTGGTCAAATCCCAGCTAAACGTTGCCCTCCTAGTCAGCCCTCAGCTGCAGAAGGAAGCTCAGCATTACCCTCAATGTGAAACGTCTGGGGAAACCCAGGGCTGGCTAAAAGTTGTGACTTACCCAAGAGTCGCACAGCAAGATAGGCAAAGCTGGGCTGAGACCAGGTGACCAGGGCCTAGTTGATGGACGTCAGGCAAAATTGACTGGCATCTGTCCCCTACTCTCCAGGAATCATAATGGAAAGAAGTTAGAAATAAAGGAGAAAGCAGACACGGTAAAGCTCATGAAGGAGATGGACTTCAGATTCAGAAAAACCAGGTTTGACGCCTGTTTCCATCACGTGCTAGCTCTGTGACCTAGGACAGGTGACTCAACTTCTCTGAGCCTTAGCTCCCTCACAGGAATTATAACATTATCTATAACATAGATGGCAGTAAAGATTAAACTAGTTAGAATAAAGTTGTAGCACAGTTTAGGGATTGATAAATGATTGCTATTATTATTAATTATTAATAATAGTAGTAACTAATTATTATTAACAGTAGTAGTAGTTTAATTATCCCCAGCCTGAGTTGTAGTATTTGAAATATCCCCAGCCCTAGAGATTTGTTTGGCATCATCTAAATAACTGTCCTCTTTTAGCCCTCAGCTAACCAGCCCTCCAGCTGGTTCCACTGGATTTGGGAGTTTTGGTTAACTGTGTCTCTTGCAACATTTAACTTTCTCTGACAATGCATGTAAGGACCAGGGAAATTTGTGCTGCAGACATACAGAAGAGGTGGCTTGGAAGTGAAACCACCAGGGAAAGGGTCTCAGCTTTAGGTGCTTTATCTCCAGTGGGAGGGTCAAGAGGGTAGACCATGTCAGCAGGTGATCCAAAAGGCATGTGGCCTGGCCAGGGCATACCTTGCAGGTTCAAGAAGCTTCCAGGTCAGCTGAGCCTCAGGACTAAGATCTCCAGGGCCCATGTGGGAGTTCCTGTCAATCCAAGAAACTCTATCTTCCTCTGCCCTCCCACCTCCCATTCCCCTTTTCCTAAACACAAGGTCAGCCTAATCCCCTCGCTCCTCAACCCAGGCTTGCCCAGTTCCTCCTGTTCTCTCCCTGACACACACTGCCAAAGAGTCCCCTAAATACCTGGGGGGGGGTGCAAAACAGATGAGCAGCTTGTAGGGAGAGGGCAGTAGACGGGCTTCAAAGTGGGAAAGCCCCAGGTTGTACCCATCCCATTGAGTTCAGCGCATACAGCTGGCCAGAGGCTATAGGGCTGGGGCACAGGGTGAAGGAAGCAGACAGACTCCCTGCCCTGAAAGGGCTCACCCACACAAACAAAATGCCTGAGGGCTGCGGAAAGTCCACCCTGAGAGAAGGCACGGGGGCAGTGACCGTGCAGCACTGGAGAGAGCTGGTGCCCCAAGGAAGGGCATCTACCACTCAACTGGGCAGGCTATTTCAAAGAGAAGCCAGGTCCCCATTTTTATGTGAGGGTGGGATTTCAAATCTGACACTTAGCAGCTGTGTGACTTTGCTTTTAAGTCCCTTAGCCTCTCTGAGCCCATTTCCTCATTCATAATAGGAGTGGAACAGCCACCCCTTGGGCTATTGTGAAAGCAAAGCAAAGTTATAGATGCAAGCTGTTGGCTCTAGCAAAGCCTGGCTTTGCTGTTTTTGTTGGGTTCCAGTCCTGGCTCAGCCATTCAATCTTTGTGGGACCTTGGACAAGCCCATTCCCCTTCTTGGCCCTGTTTCTCCAAATGTCAAAGGAGAGAATGGATTTACCGGGAACATCGAAGGGCGCTTCAGGCCCTGAGATGTTCCAGTGTTTGTTTCAGGCCAAGTGTGCGCCCGGCGCTGGGGTTCCAGCAGTGAACAAAGCAGTTAAGACACTTTCCTCATGGAACCAACAGTCCTGCTAGTAACAGCTACGAGCAAGAACTAAGGGTATTAACACCCTGCCCTCTTGGAGCTTTATAGCCTGACTAAAAAACGCCTATTATGAGTATTAATTGGTTATAATTGCACTTTCTCTCTCGCCTCCAACCTGGCATGCAAAATATTCATTGTTGCTTCTCTGGGCCCTGATTGTTCAGCACACTTCCTTAAAGACAGCTTTATCTTGCCATAGAAGACAAAGTCTAACCTCAGATAAAAATAATAGTAAGGCAGGGGGGACGGCTGACTGGCTCAGTAGGTAGAGCATGTGACTCTTGATCTCAGAGTTGTGAGTTGAAGCCGCATGTTGGGCCTGGAGCCTACTTAAAAATCATAATCATAATAACAGTAAGGCCAGACCTGTGCTAACACAAGAGTTGTTAGAGGTAAATGTTCTTTAAGGGTCCTGACAAGGATGATACCATATAAGGGTCCAAAATATTATCAGTAAGATTAGGCGCTAACATTAGTAATCTACAGTGGCTTGCTGTTTCCAAAGAACTTTCACATACATTTCAACTCTCCCTCAAAGCAACTCTGAACCTCCATGTAAGCTGATATCACAACCCAGGAAGCAGGAGGGCCGGGCACAACATGAGACTCTCAAACCAGTTCTCTTGCCCTTCATCCCCTGTAGTCAACTCCCAGGCATCCAGTGGGTGGCCATAGATGACACAAGCAAAGTTTTCATCCCTGGCTGGCCTCCCGATCTCCCAGCAACTGGGTCACCTCCCTCAATGCAAACCAATTCCCCAACTTGGCAGAATGTGTTTAAGAAAAAGTTCTTCCATTTCTTCCAAAATTGAAGAGAAACCTTTTTTGTTTGTTTGTTTGTTTGTTTGTTTGTAACCATACCCTGGGCCACCATCTGGATCAGAATAGAATAAATAAGTCAAAGGAATTCTGTGGAACTCAGACTCACTAATGCTCTGAGGACAAGGAAGAACCTATAAGAAGAAAGCAGGCTTAGAGAAGCTGGGGGAACTGGCTACAGTCACCCAGCACGGAACGGAAAAGGGACCCAACTTTCATCTCTGGCCAGCAAGAGCCCCTCTAGTCAGGGAAACTGAGGCTGGAGCAGGACACGCTCTAACCAAGGGCTCTGAGGTGGCACAAGCCCCTTCTTCCACAGGAGCCCAAACATCCTGGGCCAGCCAACCAGGTGCAGCCAGGCTCTAGGAATCCATCAGACCCTCAAACTTGCCACCTGTGGCCTGACCAGGCCCCTCACTCAGGCCAGGCCTGCACGGGCTGCCCCAGGGAAACCTCTGGGGGTTCTCAAAGCCTACGGGCTTGAAGCAAATGCTATGGGTGGTGTGGGGCTCCTTCCCCTTCCCCTCCCTGGGTAGGGAAACCTCTATGCTTTCCTGATACCAAGCCAGGCTTCCTCATCCCAACCGCCCCCTCACATCATCCAGTTCCAGGTAGTCGCGCCCCTTGTGCCCCCGGAGTCTCCCTAGATTACCCCGAAGTGGGAGCAGCGAGGCCCCGGACTCTCCTCCTCCCGGCCACCGCGGCCCGCCCAGGCCGGCCATCAGCCCTGCCCACTCGCTCAGATGGCGCTCAGTTCCAGCGGGTCCCCCAGCGTCCTCCGGCTCTCACCCAGGGGTGCTCCGGCTCCGGCCCCGCCCCCTATGCGTGCGCCCACCGCCCCCGGGAACACCCCCTGCGGCCGCCGCCTGTGCCCCTCTCCCCAGCCCCGTACCTGCGGCGGGGTGAAGCGCGGCGGGGAGCTCGGCCGCCTGGGACCCGCCGCCCTCGGCGTCCCGGGAGACCTGCAGGCAGATAAAGGGGCGGCCAATGGCCCCGTCCCCAGGCGGGCGGGGGCGGAGCGCCGGGCGGGAGGGGACCTGAGGCCCTGCCGGCCTCTCCGCGCCGCGCCCACGTGTTGCGGGTGGAGGCAGTGGGGGGTATAGTTCCCCCACCCCCGCGGCCACGGAGTCGTGGGCGTTCCTATGGCCGTCGTGCAGAAAGAAGGGGAGACGGAGGCCCAGAGAGCAGAAGTTGTTGCCCAGGTCCCCCGGCTGGGCGGCGGCGCTGCGGAGGCTCCAGCCGAGTGGGTCCGGCTTCTGAGGAGGGGAAGCCCCGGCTCTGGAGGCCTGTTGGCCGCCTGGCGGGTACGGGACAAGTTGTAGCAGGAGCGCGGACTGGTTTGCCAGCGAGAGCCCGCCGCCCAGCCCCGAAGCTACTGAGATCCACACATGCCACCGCGCTCTAGGCTACTTCTGGTCTAGATGGGCCTGGCCTTCCCCATTTCCATCTCTCTGCCCGGGGAGCCCCACCCCGCCTCTGCACCTGTCTTATTCAAGTTCGCACCTCATCCCTCTCCGTGGGCCGCTTCCCCTGGGCGGCCGGCCCAAGGCATGGTGTTTGAATCTCCACTTTCTAATCCCTAGTGTGACATCTCCCCCCAGACGTGGGAGCCCTTAGAGGGTGGGGAATCCCTGCATAGAGGAGACCCTCAGCAAAGATTGACAGGGATTATGTGCTCCTCTGGACCTGGACCAGACAGAGTGCAGAGACACCTCCATGCTACCTGGGGCACACACAGCCTGATGGATGCGGAGCCAAGAGGGGACAATCTAAGAGGGAATACTGCTCCACCCTTAGGGAGCTTGGAGTCCATTCTGAGACAGGTGCATGGCGGCATGATGACAGGATCCAAGTCCCGGTGCTAGCCCCAACTCATCATGTGACCTTGGGCAAGTCTTTTTCTCCCCCTCAAGTTTATTACCTATTAAATGGCAGTAATAATACCTGCCAGGTTGTTAGGTGAATTAAAAAGCAGTGGGTATGGGGTGCCTGGGTGGCTCAGTTGGTTAAGCGACTGCCTTCGGCTCAGGTCATGATCCTGGAGACCCGGGATCGAGCCCCACATCAGGATCCCTGCTTGGCAGGAAGCCTGCTTCTCCCTCTCTCAGTCCCTCTGCTTGGGTTCCCTCTCTGGCTGTGTTTCTCTCTGTCAAATAAATAAAATCTTTAAAATAAAAAAAAAAAGCAGTGGGTATGAAGGTTCTTTTCAACTGCAATGAATACTAGAGGAATGTGTATTTCCTTGACATAACAAAAAATATATAATCATAATCATAATAACCCCAAGAATTAGTTAAATCTCTATTACCCATGTGGATAGAAAAAGTGGCATAGAAGAGTCAACCATTTAGAACAGGAAGGGTATGGGAAATGAACACAAGTATGGGCATTATGGAAATTATATTCTATATGATGGAATATATTCTATCATAGTGAATAAAAATTTAAAACTTGGAAGTTGACTTAGACTCCTGTAGAAGTTTTTGAACACCTGCTCTGTAATGGGAATGTTTTTAAAGCTACAGTTAAAAAAAATTTAAAAATAAAGTTAAAGTTTATTAAGCTCCCGCCACATGCACTAAATAGTTGCTGATCTATCTCCTTTGAGCCAGACAACCCTATTAACCTCTTTACAAATTAGGAAACTGAGGATCAGAAAGAGGACATGGGAGTGTTTTATTATCTCATTTAGCCTCATCCTTTCCTACAAATTGGGTGTGAGGACCCCCATTTACGGACAGAAAAACTGAGACCTGTAGGGGATAAATTGTATATTCCACGTCACATAGCTCCAGATGCATTTAGGCTCTGAGAAATGGATCTGGAGGTGTGCTTAGGGGAGAAAAGTCACTTGACCCTGAAACTTGGCTATGGATATTTGAGAGCTGAATCATAAAAATTAAAAATATAGGAACAGTGATCAGTTATGGAGCACTTGCCATGTGCCTGGCCCAAGGCCAAGCCCCATCCACGCACTATAAACCCATGAGGGTGTTATTTCCTTATCTCATTTCATGGATGAGGAAACTGGTTCAGGAGATGCTACTTGCCCAAGGCCACCCAGTTGGCTCGAGGCAGGCCTGGATCCCAGCCTTGCTCTTATCTGCTACACAGTACTGGTAACAAGGAGTGCAGCTGTGGGCTCAGGACAATTCCTTCCCTACCCGACTGTGTGCCAACTCCTTTTCCAGCCCAGGGCAGCTCCCTTCCCTGCCCTCCCCCACCTCAGCCACCTGAGCGAGGCCTAATGACTCCATTGCTCCAAGAGTCCAGAGCCCTGAAATCCTGTGAGTCCAGACGCCAGAAGAGGAAAGTGGGGAACCTATCCAGTAAGCTGTGGGTCATCTGACTGCCTTCCCAGGTGCTAGGTTCAGCTGTCAGAAGGACAGGGTCTCCAGGGAGACTGGATTCCTGGGCGGGCTTAAAGAGTCAAAAGACCTCAGAAGTCAGGTGCTAAGCTATGAGACCATCAGAAAGGGCTTCGGTGCACCCAAAGTAAGAGAAAGGATGTGGGGCCTGACTGTCCTGAACACATTCTTACCTTTTCCCCAAAACAAGGGCATCCATTCATTGGGGGCAGCAAATCAGTGAATCGTTCCTTGGTTCACACCTTAGCTCAGCCACTTACCCCAGGCAAGTTATGTAGCCTCTCTGGATATCTGGTTCATTTATCCTAAAACAGGTCCATGCCCTCCATTTAGGGTTGGCATGAAGAGTAAATGAAATTATATAAAGTACTCATGGCACTGGACATATCGTGCTATTCCTCTAATTCAGTTCTTTACTTACCCTCTTTGCCAATAAGGGAGCAAAATAAAGGGTTTGTTATAAACCCGCAATGTTGAGGTGGTTTGTTACACGGCATTATTGAAGCAATTCCTGACTCATACACATAGCAGAGCCAGGATGCAAGGGCAGGGGTCTGACCCAAGACCACAATTTCAGCTGTGTGTGGTGCGGGGGGACGCAGTGCAGGGGACACTGATTGCCTACAGAAATTCCCTGCCTGAAGTCCACTTGGAGTGAGTCTTACAGGATGAAGAAAGGTTCTCTAAGCCAAGAGGAGGGAAAGAAATTTTCAGGCAGTGGGAACAGCATGAGCAAAGGTATGGACGTGTGAATGGTGGAGTAGGTTTAGGGAAGGAGCCATCATGTTCTAGGGCTGGAGCCAAGAAGGCCTGGGGGCAGCAGGTGCCTTTGAAAGGTAGGGAGAGGCTAGAAGGAAGAGAGTCCTGCCTGGGTAGGAGGGCTTTATCCTGAAGGTCATGTGGAGGAGACCAGAGGCAGAGATTAGAGAGAGGGGTGGGATGGAGTGAGGGGGCTTCAAGGAGACCAGTCCAAGAGGTGGGGGGTGTCCCCTGGGACTCCATTGCTGGGTTCAGACTCTTGCCCAAGAATCCCAAAGGGGAAGGGTTGGCAGTAGAAGCAGAAGGCAGTGGGGGGAGGAGGCTGACTGCGTTTGCATCAAAACCAGCCGCAAGTGTGTGCCGGCAGGCCAGAGCTGCGCCTCAGAAGAGAGGTAGCCTGCTTCTCTCTCTCTCACTCCCCCTGCTTGTGTTCCCTCTCTGGCTGTGTTTCTCTCTGTCAAATAAGTAAATAAAATCTTTAAAAAAATAAAAAATAAATAAAAGCTCAAAAAAAAAAAAAAAAAGAAGAGAGGTAGCCTAAGATCCAGGCCAAGAAGGTCTCCTGCAGGGCCCAGGGGGCCTCAGCACAAAGAGGCTGGAGGCATCCTGGGATTGGGGGAGCCATTGTGAAGAGTTGGCCCTCCTCCAGAGACCCCCAGATGAGGCCTCACGGTGACTGTCCCCAGCAAGGCAAACACACGAGAGTGGTCCGTTGGACTGCAGTTTCAGCAGGGCTGGGCAGCTCCACCCATGCCCACCACAGCCCCCTACTCCCCAAGCATCCGCCAGGCAGCCCTGCACTTTCCAGCCTCTGGGCTCTCCTGGAAGCTGCAGCTCAGTAGTTTAGGGGCAGTCTAGAAGTGTAGGCACTTAGCACCCAGACGGTGGTCCTCCAGCCGTCATGGGAGCTGCTGGAGAAAGCCCCAGCCTCCAGTTCAGAAGAAGACAACTCTGGGAGGCATTCGGTCTGCATCAGGCTTTCTGGAATCCAGGCTCCACCACCCAAAGCAGCAACCCAGAAGACACATCCCATCCTCCTTTGCGCTTTGCCTGCTTCCTTGTCTCCCCACTCCCTCCCTCCTGCTTTCCAGGGTTACTTCCCAAACAAATTACTCATGCCTAAGTCTCCGCCTCAGGCTCTGCTTTGGGGGAAAACCAGACCAAGAGTTCTGGGACCCCCTCCCACAGTCCCCAAGAAAAAGAGTCAACTTTAAACACCTGCCAAGACTGGAATGCTCAAGAGAAGTACAGGATAAGGCAGATCGTGTCTGGACCTGAAACCTCACTACCTCACTACCCTGCCTGTTCCCTCCTGGGCAGCCCTGGAGAGGCCAGTGCCTCAGTGAGCAGCAGGGGAGGAGGGGCACAGGATCAAAGGGCAGAAATAACAGGCCAACCCTGGACTTCTCTCCTACTCCAGACACCAAGTTGCCAACACATTCCTACCTCTTGACCTTTCCACTTGATAGTCCTTCTGCCTGGGACTCACTTTGCCCCATATAGGACTGGCATAATTTCTGAGGCCCTGTACAAAATGAAAATGCAATGCTTTGTTCAAAAATTAAGAATTTCAATATAGCAAGAGCAGAACATGAAACCAAACATGGGGACCCTCCTGACCCAGGCTCCTGTGTGACTGCACATATCACATGGCCAGGAAGCTGGTGCCCCACTGCTTCAGTGTCACCTTATCCAGTGGGGCACCTGGCTGGCCTAGTCAATAGAACATGTGACTCTTGATCTTGGGGTTGTAAATCTGAGCCCCATATTGAGTGTAGAGATTACTTTAAAAATAAAATCCTGGGGTGCCCGGGTGGCTCAGTCAGTTAAGCATCTGTCTTCAGCTCAGGTCATGGTCCAAGGGTCCTGAGATCAAGTCCTGCATCAGGCTCCTGGGAATTTTCAGCCCCCACTCCCTGCTGAGCAAGGAGCCTGCTTCCTCCTCTGCCTCTGCTCTTCCCCCTACTTGTGCTCTCTCTGTCTCTGACAAATAAATAAATAAAATCTTTAAAAAAAAAAAAAGACTGATGAATCACAACTCGAACTCTTAAACCAATAATACATTATATGTTAAGTAATCGAATTTAAGTTAAATAAATACAATCATACAGTGAAGAAAAAGTCCCTGTTTCCCTCAATAACTGACTATGGTATTAAAGTTTTTTATTTTTGCCAATGTGATGGGTGAAAAATGGAATCTCAGTCTTCTTTTCAAATTTCTCTTGTTGTGAGTGAGGCCGAATATTCACTAAAACACATTGTGATGTTGAGATTTATTATGAGAAATACATACTTGGTATTCCTCTCTGTGGCACACAGCTCCCGAAGCCTTGTAATTTCCTCAGTGGTAGGAACTCTAAGAGCATCTGTTGTTTGGAGGCAACATGGGGGGCTTTTGGGGGGCTCCTGGGTGGGGGCTGGCCACCAGAAAGTCCAAACCATTAGAAGCTGGGAATTTTCAGCCCCCACCCCGTGCTTCTCTAGAGAGTGGAGAGGGGCTAGAAATGGAGATAATAATTGATTGAGCCTACATGAAGCCTCCATAAAATCCCAGTAGTATGGAGTTTGGAGAGATTTCAATTGGGTGAACACAACCACACCTGGAGGGTGATGTACCCTGACTCCATGGGGGAAGAAGCTCCCATGCTTGGGACCTTCCCACACCTTGCCTTGTGTATCTTTGAATCTGGGTGTTCAGCTGTATCCTTCGATAAACTACTAAGTATAAGTGTTTCCCTGCATTCTGTGAGCCACTAAGAAATTAATCAAACCCAAGGAGCCAGCCATTGGAATCTCTGATCTATAGCCACTCGGTCAGAAGCACGGATGATGACCTGGGATGGTGACCGGCATCTGAAGTTAGGGAGGGGGCAGTCTCGTGGGACCGAGCCCTTAAAACGTGGGATCTGACGCTCGCTCTGGGTAGATAACAGGTTGAAGTCTCAACACCCTGCAGGTGTCTGAGAATTGCTTAGGCTTGTGTGGGAAGTCGCTCCCACCCTTAGTGGTGGTAGTAAAATGGGAATTGCTAGAACATACCTGGCTCATGGAAAGACGTGGTTTGGGACGAGAAAGATGAAAGGCTGGGGGTGAAAAACCTTTGGTTCCTGGTGGCCACATGGATCCGTATCATCGGGTCCCCGAGGAAGCTTTACTGAATGGGTTGGGAGTGTGACTAACTTCAAGGCAGCGTCTGTGGTTTGAATGCTGAGGAGGGGAAGGGCATGTCGGGGCTCCGCAGCCCCCTCAGCTCGCTCTAGAACAATCACAGGTAGCTGTACACACCCCCACACACAGGGAGTTATTTCTGAGGGAACGGCGAACCTAGAGGACTGACTACAAGGTGCTGTGAGGTCTGTTTACCCTGAGGAGGGAGACTGTCCATCTTTCCCATAAACGCCCGTGGAACACTCCAGATGAAGCAGCTCGTAGGCTTCACATGCAAATCATTTGGGAATGGCTCATGGCCACCTGGATATTTGCCCACTGACAATGCCCATTACCATGGGGAATGCTGTGGTTAAGGGGGCTCCTTTCACATGGCACCTATATAACCTTGCAAAACCAAAGCAACAGTTCATGAAACCTTACTCAATGTGCAGTCTCAGCTTCCCCTCATGGGTGTTCTGGATGCTAATAAAAACGTTTGGTTGGGGCGCCTGGGTGGCTCAGAGGGTTAAGCCTCTGCCTTCAGCTCAGGTCATGATCTCAGGCTCCTGGATCCAGTCCCACATTGGGCCCATCGGCCTCTCTGCTCGGCAGGGAGGCTGCTTCCCCCTCTTTCTCTGCCTGCCTCTCTGCCTATTTGTGATCTCTCTGTCAAATAAATAAATGAAATCGTAAAAAAAAAAAAATTAGGTTATTAGAGGATGAGAAGAGGTAAAGGGAAAGTCAAGGGACTCTTCCCAATAAGATGGAAATTTTTAGATCTTTATTAATACGGTAAGAGCACCTGGGTCTCAGGGTCCTGCGGTCGAGTCCTGAGTCAGTCCCTGCACTCGGTGGGCAGTCTGCTTGAGATTCTCTCTCTCCCTCTCCCTCTGCCCTTCTCCCACTCATGCTTTCTCTCTCTCTCTCAATAAATAAGTAAATCTTTGAAAGAAAGAAAGAAGGAGAAAGAAAGGAAGAAAGAAAGAAAGAAAGAAAGAAAGAAAGAAAGAAAGAAAGAAAGAAAGAAAAACATGAATATTGGTAGAAGCAGAATGAAAAGGAAACAGAGAGGGGAGAGTCACAGGATTCATCCATAGGGTGGAAATCCTTGAATGGTTATTAACAAATGGGATGAATAAAATGGACATTGATGGGGTTAAAACAAAACTTTTAGGTTGGGTGGGCCAAAGGACCTCCTGTTGGTCCCTCAATATTAACGAACTTCAAGTCCAATCTATCCCAGTTTAGAAAAACATTCAAAGCCTGAAGGCAGAGATTACAGAGCAAGACCTGAGCAGGAATTATGTGTGCTTATGGTTGTGATCAAGCAGATTAATCAAGTTAAGATTAAAAAAAAAAAAGCTGGGGTGCCTGGGTGGCTCAGTTGGTTAAGCGACTGCCTTCGGCTCAGGTCATGATCTTGGAGACCCGGGATCGAGCCCCACATCGGGCTCCCTGCTCAGCGGGAAGCCTGCTTCTCTCTCTCTCACTCCCCCTGCTTGTGTTCCCTCTCTGGCTGTGTTTCTCTCTGCAAATAAATAAAAAAAAAAACTTTATATAAAAAAAAATCTAACGATTGACCAAAGGGCCAGGGTCCCTTGGTTCAACTCCTCACTAGGGACCCAAAGTCTTATGCACAAATTGTGGGAAAAATCATCAGGGGCTGGTGAGGAAAACTTTTCAGGACTCCTTGATGCAGGAGCTTCATGTGCTGTGATGTGGAAGCCATGGTACGGGCTCCATTTCGGCTGAGAGACATAAAAATGGGAAAGCCAATAAAACTATGAAAATGGGAATGTTTGAATAGAGTTTAGGTGGAGTGTCTTTTTTTACCTGACTCTGCTCTGG
>PITA01028355.1:0-19531 GCA_004023965.1 Spilogale gracilis
AAAGATTTTATTTATTTGACAGCGAGAAACACAGCGAGAGAGGGAACACAAGCAAGGGGAGTGAGAGAGGGAGAAGCAGGCTTCCCGCCGAGCAGGGAGCCCGATGTGGGACTCGATCCCGGGTCTCCGGGATCATGACCTGAGCCGAAGGCAGTCGCTTAACCAACTGAGCCACTCAGGCGTCCCTGTAGTAAGACATTTCAAGAGAAGACACACTCTACTCCTTTAACTTTGGCAATACAAGTATTTAATTATACAGGGAACAATTTCTCTATTCACCTGTATTACTAAAAACTTGTCCTAAGAGAAAACTCTTGACTTTCTGAACCATAAAGCATTTTTACACAGAACTGATTTTTTAATGTTGAAAATTTACAAACCTTAAGAAAAGTGACAAGATTCAATGAACCCTAGATTCACTAGGGTTAACTTCTCTTCCCTTTCTTCCTTTTCTTCCTTCTGCTGAACCATCTGCCAAGTTATCTGCAGACTTATTCCATCCCTAACAGCTTTAGCATAGATGTGCCTGAGAACAGGGCACTCTCCTGTACAGTTACAATATTGTGATCACGTTTGGGAACATGGACATTGACTCATTACTATTATTTAATAGAGTCAGTATTACAATTTCTCCAGTTGTCTCACTAATGCCCTTTATAGTTGTTTCTTTGCAGTATCTGAAATAATATTAAAAACAGGTTGCTCAAAGACATTAGAATAAGAGAAAACAGAAGTATAGAGATGGCTATAAAGCAAGAATTTCAAAGGTGTAAATTCAGCCTGGTGCCCAAGTGCCTGATTTCACTGGATTTAAAAGAATCGGAAGAGCTCAGGGAGGCTCACACGGTGAGCTCAAATACTTTCACAGAAAAATACAATTATGTATCTAATTTTGCGAAGTATTTTAATTCCATCTCTGGTAACCACTTATGAGTTACTTTTTGACAGTCTTAGCCCATAATAACACACAAAATCTACCTTCCTTAGAGCATATGTATGGGTCCACAGAATTACAGAAACATGGTGGGAAAGCAGGGACCTCACCTCGGCATGGACAGAGTTGATATGATACTTGACACCACTCTCTGACACAAATTCTTTTTGACACAGAAGACACTTGTATTTTCCAGCCACAAAGTTTCCCTGTTTTCAAGAGAGAAAGAAAAGGGAATTACTGGTAAATTCAGGAACACATACCTGGCTCATGTGTGGGGATCATTAGAGATGAAAAAAGTGGATTTTATGAACTTCAGCAAAGGTAAAAAGGAAGAAAATCCAAAACAGCAATATATTTAGGAAAACCAGATTGGGCAGACTATCACAGCTATAAATCTATCCTAATATAACTCTATACATAATCCCCCCACCCCCTCAACACAACCTCAAGTTCTCCTACTTATATTATAGAACATGTCACACTTTTCTATCTTCCCTTGTTTCTGTCACTTCACTTCCAGGTTCTCTTGGTTCCTCTTCCCAAATGATCAAACTCCTGAAGTTCACCAGAGGCACCAATGTATATAATTCTTCCCATTATAATCCACTGCTCCAAAGAGTGCCTTGGACATCCAAAATGAGAAGAGTATCATCCATAATACCTAGTTTAAGAACTCAGACACTAAGATCATGATGACAAGCTCCTTAGCATTCCTGGACAGATCTGGTTTGGATGCCTACACTCCCATGCTGCCTTGAACTAAGACTTCTCTCCCCTCCTGAAGCTCTGAGTGTCCGTGGTGCTCATTTTATGTGAAGAGATATTTCTGAATGGAATTAGAAAGAGGCAGAAGTCCCAATAGCTGTGGGTTGTAGGGGACCTGAGTCAACACAGAAAAGATTCAGTGAGGTGAACAGCTGTTTGCCTGACACCCACGGATAGAGCCTACTTCTCATCCCCAGAGGCCAGTATAATTCAGACAGCATTAGAGGATCTTCATCAATCCAGATAAGCACATGTAAGTTGATTCTAGAAAGTTTAAGGCCCAATAAGACAGGGCAGGCCCAAGGCAGGAAGGGCTCAGGTAGAAGAAGTTACATCCTTGGTAGAGACTCAAAACTAATAATATTTTTCTCCAAGTACTTTAATTGATAAGATTTAAGGCTATGTTGGCTTTTTCTGTATCTTGGATATGTCCTGGCATCCCATCCAAAAACAGACTAAGAATCTTTATGACATAAAAAAACTAAACCAGCCTCTGAAGATAACAGCAAACAGGACAACTAGCTGTTCACCTGAACTGAATTCTCTTCCATTATCAGACTATTTTAGAGGTCATGTTAAGATAAATTGTTCAGAAAGTTACAAACCAAGGTACAAGAGCCCAGGTGAGCTTTAAGGCCTGATACACTACTGTAGACAGCCTCACAACCCTGAAAGAGAGAAGAAGAAATAACGTGAAGACTGTACCAAACCTCGTCCTTCTCTTAGCGATCTGGTTGTTCACAATGACCAATCCTACACTTGGAGGAAGAAGCCCAATAAATCACACCGCAAACCAAACAAGAAAAGGACTCACACACAAGCCACAAAGGCAAAAAAAGAAAACCAAAGAAAGGTTTAAAAAAAAAAAAGTGAACAAGCTCTTTAGAAAAACTTCAGATATTCTCTTCCCTGGTACTTTTTCTCTGACACTTAGAGAAACAGAAAATGTACAATTAGACTTTTTTTTTTTAATCTGCCTCCTTCAGTACAAATGTGTCTCTTATTTCTTGTGTATCTGCTCTTTCCCCAAGTACTGCATTTATGGCTGTGGTAGATTAGAGATAGCTGGAAATTCTCTGCCACGCCTCCCTCTGAGAAGTGGACTCTACTTACCCTCCCTTTGAATCTGGGTGAACCTGTGATTCCTTTGACCAATAGAATGCCATGGCAATGATGCTGAACAAACTCTGAAGCTAGGCCTTAAGAGATCTGCAGCTTCCACCTTCATGTTCTTGGGATGCTCTGAGAAGTCAGTTGCCCCATCCCCTGCTGGGAACCCACTACACCCCGATGGACAGAGGCCACGTGGATACCGAGCTCCCAGCTGAATTAGCTGCACAGAAGCCATCTTGGACATTCAGGTCCCATCCGAGCCTGCAGCTAAATACAACCCATGAGTGAGCTCAGCTAATGCCATGTATGACAGGAGAATGTTCTCTGAGCCCTAGTGGAATTACTGACTTACAGAATTCTGAGCAAATATAATAATCGATGTTTTAAGCCACTGAGGTACAGGTACTTCATCATGATGGAATAAATGACTGAAACAGCAGTCTAATACACATTTGCTGAACAAATGAATGAGAAAGAACCACCTGGTTAGGGCACTGAATGCGATGATATTTCTTGATATCTGACTTCCATTTGTGTAGGACTTCCTGGCTGAAGGTAGGTAGCCCAGGGCGAGTATATTTTAACTACAAGACAAGAAACAATTTATTGGAGGAATCCAACTTCCAACCAAAATACCCCAAAAGTTTCACACCCACTCTTCAGGCGATGTAATTCTGGTGTTTGACAAGCATACTTTCATAGGCAAAAAAATTATAGTACATAAAAAAGACCTTTAAATACAAATTTACCTGAAACTGGCAAGTATAGTTGTCTATTGTTTAATCTCAGGATAGTCTGATTTTTAAGAGAGCCGACTTTCAGATATAGCACTTCATCTATAGTTTGAAAAAGCTAGTGACAGAGCATTTACAGTTAAAACACTTGTTACAAAAAAGACAGAGAAACAAATATGTACTATATATAAAATATAACTTATCATATGTATACTTACAGAGTACACATATACACACATATATAATACATTCAACAGAAATATCTGTAGATGGGGAAAAGGCTAGAAGGCTATAAATGAACATGTTAACAGTAGTCATCTCTGGGTGGCAGAATTTTGAGTGGTTTTAATGTTTTTTCCCTGCTCCTCTGCATTTCTTTTTCGTCAAAGGTGTCACGTTAATTTTGGTGGGTTTTTTTTAAGATTTTATTTATTTATCTGAGAGAAAGAGAGACAGAGACAGCAACAGAGATTGCATGGGAGAGCACAAGCTCTTTTCCTAAAATCTTTAGGGGGAAAAAAAAAAAAAAAGCACTGATGTGAGAGAACTCTGGGGGATGGAACACACAATCTTTCCTTCTACTACCCAAGGAGAATTAACTATTCCTCACACTTGCCTTCATGTGCTTTGACACAAGTTAGTCTCTTCTTACAAGCACAACTGTGGTTTCCAGAAAAGAGACAGCTAGCACCCGGACAGACAGTTCTTACAAAGTTCACCACACGTAATAGCTGTATTTCCAGTGAGTAAACAATCCTCCTGCTTGAAAAATGTAAGTATCTAAAACAGATACTGAGACAGAAAAACAGAACCAAAGCCCACAGAACTAAGAGGTAGTAAGGAAGTCACCCTAAAGAAACTCTGGCAAATCTATAAAAGGAATCAGAGCACAGAGCTGGCTTTACATATAAGCAGCTAGTGTATATGGGTCCATCAAAATCCTTGTACAGTGAGAATATTTACATAAACCATAATATTCTTATAATAAACTCTCATATATATGCAGCTATAAAAAAGAAGTAAGAATAAGCTCAATGAACACATATGGAGTGATTTCCAGAATATACTTTTTAAGATTTTATTTATTGGGGCGCCTGGGTGGCTCAGTTGGTTAAGCGACTGCCTTCGGCTCAGGTCATGATCCCGGAGACCCGGCATCTGCAATCAGAGCGGTCCTATGAGGGACTGAGCCCTGCACTTGTAGGATCTGACACCAACTCCAGGTAGATCGTGTCAGAACTGAATTATTTGTAGGACACCCACATGGTGTTAGAAAATTGGTCTGTGTGGGAAAAACCCACACACCTGGTGTCCAAAGTTTGTTAAGTGTGCAGCTGTGGGGGAAAACATAAGAGATTTTCTTAGACAATATTGCTTGTATTTGTATCAGGAAACACCAGAATGGGGTCCCTGGGTGGCTCAGTCAGTTAAGCATCTGTCTTCAGCTTAGGTTGTGATCAAGACCCATATCAGGTTCCCTGCTCAGTGGGGAGCCTACTTCTCCTTGTCCTCTGCATCTCCTTCTGCTATTTCCCTGCTTGTGCACATACACACACACTCTCTCTCTCTCCCTCTCTCTCTGTCAAATATATGAAATCTTTTAAAAAGAAGAAAAAGCAGCATTGGAAGGACACAGAGGAAATCAATAAGAATGGTTAACCATGGAGACAGGAGAGAACAAGGACAGGGTAAGAGTGAGGTATGTATCTCAATGTTTATCACCATTTTGACTTCTGAATGACAAGAATGTGTGAACTATTCAAACAAATTAAATTTATATTTTACTTTATTAGAGGGAGAGAGAAGAGGGGGGCACAGGGAGAGGGAGAGAGAGAATCTTAGGCAGGCTCCATGCCCAGTGCTGACCTGATGCAGGGCTTGATCTCACAACCCTGAGATCATGACCTGAGCCAAAATCAAGAGTCAGACACTTAACTTAATGAGCCACACCCAGGGGTGCCTGGGTAGCTCAGTTGGTTGCACGACTGCCTTCGGCTCAGGTCATAATCCCGGAGATCCGGGATCAAGTCCCACATCGGGCTCCTTGCTCGGCGGGAAGCCTGCTTCTCCCTCTCTGACTCCCCCTGCTTGTGTTCCCTCTCTGGCTGTGTTTCTCTCTGTCAAATAAATAAAATGTTTAAAAAAAAAAAAATGAGCCACACCCAGGCACCCCTAAATTTCTAGTTTAAAAAACAAGTAATTCCCTTAGCCCACACAATGTCAAAATATAAAAGATGCTTTTAGGAAAGTATCTGCTAGATAAGAATATCAAAACTTATCAGTGGGCTAACAAGTATTTATGTCAAATTCCCTATCACAGAACATGCACAGAGAAAGCAGATGGACTACAATATCACAATATACATATCACTGTACAAAATTCACATCTGAACTGAATTTAGATAACCATATACGTTAGCCTGAGGCAGGAGGAAAGTAGCAGTAAGTCTGAAACAAAAAAGGACGCTCTGATATTCAAAAACAGGATCCTGCTCCTTGGACACCTATAGGACTGATTTTTAGGTCAAGTAAGAGGTATTAACTTCTAGGATTTGACCCATTTTCTTTTAACCTATGACATTCCTTTCACATGAGTCAAAGCCCTAAGCCAAATCTAAACTGTTCTCGTCCACAGTATGGAGACTAACAGGTCCTTAGCTCTAATCTTAATCCTCACTGTATATCCTCCCAAGCCCTTCTTGACTGCTCCAGTAAGTCATATGCCCCTTGATCTCCTCTTGGCCAAATAATGTCCCTCTGGTCTATGATCTCTTTTTCTATTTGTTTTTGTTGTTGTTGTTGTTTTTTTAAGATTTTATTTATTTGACAGAGAGAAACACAGCGAGAGAGGGAACACAAGCAAGGAGAGTAAGAGAGGGAGAAGCACGCTTCCCGCAGAGCAGGGAGTCCAATGTAGACTTGATCCCGGGACTCCAGGATCATGACCTGAGCCAAAAGCAGACGCTTAACGACTGAACCACCCAGGCGTCCCTATGATCTGTGTTAAACCAAAGTCTTCCAAGCTGGGTTCTGTAACCGCAGAAGTACACTTGTGACCCTGGAGGGAATGATAAAAGTATCAAGGAGAAAGCCAAGTAGACAAGGCTTTGGGTTCACTACCCCTGGTTATGCAGAGCAACTCTGTCAGTTATTTTACCTACCAGTGTTTTATATAAGCTTTCATTTGGAAAACAGAATGGGAACAGAGAGGAGTTCTGTGGCTAGAAAAACAAATTGAAAGCATTTCTCTAAACTAAATATAAACTATCGACTAGGCAAAAACTAATCTGGGAATTCCAGTTCCCTCTGGAAGTAGTCCAAAAGTAAGAGGGTTTCTTAAGGGACTTCTGAAACAGACTGTCTCTCTAGGACTCCATGAATCCACTCATGTTCCATCTCTAGGAATAAAGAAGCAAAATGCCATTTATCGTGCACTCCGTGCATTTACTTTTCCACATGCAGTAGGCACAGTATCACACATGGTTCTAAATTAATACTTTAAGTCTCTACTTTACCTTCCGATCATCAGGTACCAAATCCTGAAGCACCTTCCTCTTGGGCCATTCCTTGGCCAGTTCAGCAGAAGCCAGCTCCTGCAGGTGGTATACAGCTATCTTGGCAGAACGCCTTTGAACTCGACCCCCACTCTTTGACTCCAGGCTCATCTCCTTTAAGCACTCTGGCTGTCCTGACTCTGGAAAGAATGAGATCTGCAAGAATGAGACATAGCAAAACACAGGGCTGAGAAGTGGCTTCCATCAGAGCCAATGATTAAAAGCTATCCTTCCTGCTCTAAATATCAAAAGCTATTTACTAGCTTGCCAACCATTAGCATAGAGCTCCACCACTTTAATGCACATTCTGTTGGTTAAAAAAAACAAAAACAAAAAAAACTTCTTAGGATAAATTCTGTTGTTTTAAACAAGTCAAAATGGTTAAAGCTCAAGACACAGCTGTGTGCAAAAATATGAACCTCAAGCCATATCTCATGCAACCTACAAAAATAAACTGAAAATGAATCAAACGTAAACCATGTAACTGTAAAACTTCTAGAAGAAACCAAGGGAAGAAAGTCCAAAATCAGTTGACTTTAAGAGAGGTGTGACAGAAGAAAAGGCAGAAAAGATTCAGAACGTGAGAGACTCAGTATGGCTGGTGACTTGAAGATGAAGGGAACCCCGAGCCAGGGAATGCAGATGGACTTCAGAAGCTAAGAACACTTCATGGCCTACAGCAAGCAAGGAAATGAGGTCTTACAACTGTATGGAACTCAGTTCTTAATTTTAATGAGCCTCAGAACAGATTCTCTCCCTTGAGCCTCCAGAAGGGAATAGCCCTATTGACACTCTGATGCTAGCCTGGGGAGGTTCTACAGGGGGGGGCCCGCTAAGTTGTGCTATACCTGGACTTTGGGCCTAATAAAGTGAGTTAATACAGCTGTGTTGTATAGGCCATTGATTCTGTGATTTGTTTTTTAAAGCAGCAATAGAAAACTGTACCTTGGGCTGGGCAAACATATCTTAGATACAACAAAAGCATTATCCATAAAAGGACAAAAAGATAAATTGAACTTTATCAAAGTTAAGAACTCTATTCTTTGAAAAACACAAACCAAAAATGAAAAGACTAGCTAAGACTGGGAGAAAATATTTATAAAACATGTATTCGATAAGGACCTATGTCCAAAATACACATAAAAGGAACTCAGAATGTTTTCAAAATTCAACAGACGATGAAACTCTAATAATAAAATAAAGGCTTTCAATGGCCACTTCACAGAAGAGGACAGATACTTCACTAATGACCCACACTGCCAATAAGCACATAAAAGGAATGGTTAATGTCATTAGTTATTAGGGAAAAGCAAATTTAAACTGCAGGGGAAACACCATTGCAAATCTAATAGAATGGATTAAGAAAAAATGACACTGACAATAGCAGGTCCTAACAAGGACACACACAAAAATGGAATTTCCATTTTTGCCAGTGAAAATGCAAAATGGCAAGGTCACTTTGAAAAACAGTTTGGCAGTTTCTTATAAAGTTAAACATGTATTTATCATTTGACCTAGCATTCCCATGGCTAAGTATTTACCCAAGAAAAATTAAAATTTGTTTTCACACAAAAGCCTTTTATGTGAATGTTTATAGCAGCTTTATTCATAATTGCCAAAAAATGGAAACCACCCAAATGTTCTTCAACTGGTGAATGGATAAAGAAACTGTGAAACATCCATACAATGGAATCCTAGACAGAAATAAAAAGAAATGAAATTAATGATACATGCAACACATGGATGAATCACAGATGTATTATGCTAAGTGAAAAGAAGCCAGACTCAAAAGGCTATACATTGTTTGACTCCATTTATGATATTCTGAAAAAAACAAAACTACAGGGACAGAAAATAGATCAGTGGTCAAATCGTCCTATATCTTGAATGTGGTGGTGACTACACGACTATATGTATTTGTCAAAACTCATAACTGTCCACTAAAAAGGGTGAATATTAATTACCGTATGTAAATTATACCTTGAAACATAACTCTAAAAAAAATGAGGTCGGGCAAGCCTAGAAAGCAAGAAAAAAAAGGCAAGACAAAAAAAGTTGGGACAGAAGAACCAGCTGGACAGAGATTTCCAAAAATTTCTAAGTGAGGGGGAATGCCTTAAGCTTCAAAAATATAATGAGTTTACTTCTGCATAGGTTATACACTGAACTTTGATTTCTCTAACCTAATTATGTGCAAAAGGCAGAAAAAAAAAAGAGAACCAAGGAAAAACAAGAGAAAACAAAAGCATTCAAAGATTAAAAGGGGATACAAATGAGGAACCAAGGATATAGGCATGTAAGGATAAGTAGTCACCACAAAACAGATCCCCAAACAGGGTCTGGAAAGTAAGCAGTACTCACAGGCCCATGCTCTGACCTCAGGTGATACGCAAGTCCAGCCTTCGATTTATATGGCTTTCCACAGTGGTGACATTTCAGGGTCATCTCCTCCAGCTCTGCAGCCCCTTTGCCACATTTTCTGACATGGTACAGATATCCCATGATGCTGGTGAAGCTACTAGAGCAACTCTGAACACAGGAGAGAGGCCTGAACTATAATCTTACATCTTTTGACATGATCTCTCAATTTCTAAACAGCCACGAAAGACTCAATCACCACATCATATAAATAGATCCTCTGACATCACTAGACCCTCTCCGGTACTTCCCATTAGCATGACCCTTCCTTGTCCCTTATCCCTGCCCTAAGCCCTGTCCTGTCTACCACCAAGAGCGATGTTCGATCAGTTCAGCCAGCATTCAGTCAACTAGCACTGTGCGCCTCCTGTGCCGCAGAGCTTCCTCTCTGGTTTGTGCCTCAACTCCACCCCGGCGGCAAACAGCCAGCAGCGAAAAGCTCCTCACAGGGAGATTCCTAGGAGCCTTTTCGTCACACTAAAGGATGGTGGTAAAGGAACCCCTCTGAACAAAGGAAAAGGGGAGAACAATAAGTTTGTGGAGATGAGAAAGAAAAATAAAGAACTATTAATGAATTCAAAACACCTGGAAAAGCAGAAGCCATTCTTATGGTATAAAGTCACACAGAACCAGGTCTACAAGAGAGGAAGAGGAGAAATGGAAGAACGTAACAGAAAGACATTGACTCAAGACTCCAGGCTGAAGGAGATGCTGTCCCTGGGCTCTTACCTCACGCATGCACCTGAGCTTTCCCAGTCTCTTCAGAACTGTTCGGAGCCGTTCTCTCTCACTTGGTTCGTCTATTTCATCTCCAGCCTTCAAAATGGGCTAGAAAGCAAGAGAAGCAAACAAGCAGGTGATTCATGGAAAAGACAGATACAGAAAAAACTGGTATCATAGGAGAATCAAGGACTGGACTGGCACCTAACCCGAGGCCCAGGAAGCTTAGTTATCTGACTCCTGGCTTTCTCCATCTTCTCCTAGACAGACAAAGAAGCAAATGCAATGCAAATAAGAGTTCAGAGCTTCTATCTTCCAGGAGACGAAACTCTGGGACTAACCTACACACAAAAATACCCACCACAAAGGTTTCACT
The DNA here is from genome assembly GCA_004023965.1 of Spilogale gracilis. Classification (NCBI taxonomy): domain Eukaryota; kingdom Metazoa; phylum Chordata; class Mammalia; order Carnivora; family Mephitidae; genus Spilogale; species Spilogale gracilis. The sequence goes on from PITA01028355.1 coordinate 10,618, forward strand.
GTGCATAACTCTTCTATCAAAAGGGTGTTCTTGCGGCCCGATAAAGCCCCAGAGCCTGAGCCACCTCCACTGGGTTAGCCACACTCATATATGTGAAGACATGCAAACCACGCAGGCTCGTATGGACAGAAGACACCTTACCAAGCTATTGTGATTTGCCATGACGTGATACTTCATCCCTGCCAGTGAACGAAGCTGTTTCCCACAATGATGACAAGTAAACATTTCCTATGAGGAAGAAATACTGCTCAGTGCCAGGCTGTTCAACAGAGAAATACAATGTTAAAAAGTCCTACTCAGATGCTCTCGACCATATCTCCTTTAATTCCTAAGCTCGACAGTCAATGAATCTCAAAATCCCACAACCTCAGTGTCATGTCCTCAAGGACAAAGTAAAACAACTCATTTTTCAAGTAGGAAGAATTACCATTTACTGAGTGCCAATTATTTGCCAAGTAATGGGACAGGCTCTCAGCATGTATTTCTTCTTTCTTATCCTCTCAGGGACTGCACAAAATCATTTTCTGTCACATAAATGAGAAAACCGAGGTCCACACATAAAAAAGCTAAATGACACAACAAGTAAGTGTCTGAGTGAAGATTCAAACCCAAGTCTGTCAGACTCAAAAGCCTCTGTCCTCCTTATAACACAACGCTGCTGCTTCTCCACAGGCAACAGCACACCCAACACAGAAGAGAGGTCTACGGTATGGGAAAAGATCGTAACTGTCACGAAATGCCACAAAATCTCTAACCTGTTTGCAGGTCTCCATGTGTTTCTTTAAGCCCTCTATGGTCTTTCTCCCCACTGCCTGGCAGGTGGGACAGGAGACACTGCCTTTATCCACGATTTCTAAGTACCACTGTTCCTCCAAACTGCCTATAAAGGAGAAAAAGGAACACCTCAAAATCTGCAGAATTCTCTCGAAACAAAAAGCACAATCCTGAGGGGCGCCTGAGTGGCTCAGTTGGTTAAGCGACTGCTTTCAGCTCAGGTCATGATCCTGGAGACCCGGGATCGAGCCCCACATCGGGCTCCTTGCTAAGCGGGAAGCCTGCTTCTCCCCCTCTCAGTCCTTCTGCTTGTGTTCCCTCTCTAGCTGTGTTTCACTCTGTCAAATAAATAAAATCTTAAAAAAAAAAAAAAAGCACAATCCTGAAACTTAGTAAAAGTATCATAAAAATGGTTTGTTCCCTTCCTTCTCTTATTGTACATAATTTCTACAATTTTTTTTTTCAGTCAGTGAGGAATTTCTGCAACACCAACTCAATTTCCCATGGTAAAAACCATCTGAGCACCACTCAAAAGTCCAGTGGCTTATAGAACTGGACATTTTTTTCTAGCTTTACTGAGGTATAAGTGACAATGGGCAACACTTTCATAGCAGCATATAACAATGGGATACTGAGATAGATAACAGCCCGTTTGCTGAGTATTTCCTGTGTGCCTAAGACTTTGTAAAATGTTTTTATCTCATTTAATCTCCATGAAAATTCTGACTGCCTTCATTATCCCTACTTAGAGACAAGGAAACTAAAGCTTGCAGAAGTTAACTAGATGGCGGCAGGCCAGAAAGCCAATTAAGAGTCAAACCTTCAACAGGGGTCTGACTGGCCTCCAAACCCATGCCCTCAATAACTGCCTCCTTAAACTCTGCTACATCATCCCTTAACCACCACCACCAACCACAAAGACAGGGTGTGAGAACTAGATACCCCAAAGCTTCCAATAGAAAACATACCTGCTGCATAAGCCGGTGGTTCCTTCCGTATACGACGAGCCTGGGGTTTGGGATTAGGTTGGGTTTTAGGCCGTTGCTTCCTCCCTGACGCAAGACAGAAACTTGAAGCCCATATATCAACTTTGCTACCCCATCTCTACCAAAATCTCTTCCCTCCTCTTCTCAACACCCTGTGTCCCACTCTCTCAACCAACTGACTCCCTTAAGTTGTAACAGAAATAATTGGTAAAGTCAGGCAGGATGGAAGCCATTCCGTGCCAAAAAATCAAAGGGCTCAACAGTGCTTCAAGGGCCAAAACCTAAGGTCTCTCTTGTACCTCTAAAGAATAAAGCCCAGGCACCTAAGGAAAGAGAATGAGCAAAGTTACTCCCTTACCATAAAGCTTATGCTTCTTCTGCGGAAATTCTCGATAGTCTTCATCTTCTTCCTGCCTGGGTTTCCTTTTTCCTTTGGTTGATACTCCACCTGACCCTGAAATACCATACAAAAACAAACAAACCTTCAGTATGGTTTACAAGTGAATGTCTTGGCCAGCCTTCAAAACATCACTCACAAGACTATCACAGAGAAAGATCATCAGTGAGCACAAACCTCACAGAAGTGTTCTGACATTTTTAGGGAAAGTGATAAAATTTCACTAACTCACTCAACCTCCTCTTTTCCTTTTTTATTATTCTCCACACAAGTGATCAACTGTTTCCTATGAATAATAAGAGCCTTCAGTGGGGCGCTTGGGTGGCTCAGTTAGTTGGGCGACTGCCTTCGGCTCGGGTCATGATCCTGGAGACCCGGGATCGAGCCCCACATCGGGCTCCCTGCTCAGCGGGAAGCCTACTTCTCCTTCTTTTACTCCCCCTGCTTGTGTTCCCTCTCTGGCTGTGTTTCTCTCTGTCAGATGAATAAATAAAATCTTTAAAAAAAAAAAAAAAAGAGCCTTCAGGCAATGTGCTATCTTTGATCTTGATTCAAAGCTAACATGGAAGTAGAAGAATTATTCCAGATAAAGGGCTACTAAGGACCCTTGAGACTATGCCCATGAAGGCAATTACACCCAGAATCACCCTTACACCAGCCCCTAAACTTCAACAGAGGATCAAACTGGAACAATGGGAAAGAAACTCAAATCATGGGCAGAGGGAAGGCTGACACCAGTCTAACCAAGAGAAGTGAGATCAGCAGAATTTCACTCTAAAATAGAAGGGTAGTTCACAAAGTTGAATAGTATGTGGCAGCCTAACACAAATGTGAGACACATATATGTGATATTTCCAAGAGCTACCTAGACAGTGCTCTGCCTTTGAAATAAGACAAAGATATTGATACCTTCAACACGGGAAGCAGCAGCTGGTTTGACCCTTCTCATCTTCATCCAGTAGGTAGATTTTCGGAAGGACGGTTGAAAATCAGTCACTGGCTCACATGAAGAGGCAGACGATGAGCCGCTTAAGGAGTCATCGTGAGGGATAGTGTACTGGAAACTATTATCCTTTATGGAGCACTGGGTCCTGCTAGTAATATGACACAAATATACACACCACACAAAGAAGGATCTGGAGTAAAGTTCCTGTTAATTATTTTATATCATAAGAAGACAAGTTGGTTATCTATGCAAAAAGAAGCCTAATAATAAAAACAGAATTGAGATTGTAACCTAACAATTACAATGGCTGATCAAATACAACCTATAAAATTATTATTATACTTCATCGTAATAAAAGCAGTCCACATTAACGATCACTCTGCAGGCCAAGTAGGACTCTTTCCTAGACTGATCAAAGAAAGTAGTGAAAGTAATAGGGTATTTATTCTTTGATCCTTCAGAAGATCCCCTGGATCAGTAACCACGTATGGCCAGGCCTCCCTATTTCTCTGACAGAGGGACAGTAACTAAATACTGTCCTCTGAGAACAAAGAAGGAAAAGAAGAGTTTGTAGGGTCCTAGTCTGACCCATCCTCCCTAAACCTGCTGTCAGGGCTGTCCTGTCTTATTTAGGCAACATTCTTAGCTCCCACAGTAAAGGATGGGGCCTACCTTGTCTAAGGTAAGCTGGCCAAAAATATGGTATACAGCTGGATCCAAATTTCCAAATCTAAGACCAGTAACTATGTAGTTAACGTTCATCAGTAACCACAAAGAATCTTCTGGATCCTTGGAAATGCACAGAGGAGCAGCAGTTCTCAAAGTGTGCTCCAAGGACCTTGAGACATCCTTTTTACAGCTAAAGATCTGTGTGAAGCCCGCATTAGGTTTATGGTTTAGAAAGGCCACTCTGGATCCTATATGGAAGACGTCCCATGGAGGAAGACTAAATAAAGGGAGAAAGGATAGCAGCTTATTTTAACAGTATGGAGAGGAGATGATAAAGACCTAAACTAAGGTTTTGCAGCAGAGATGAGCTGGCAAATTCAAGATAACACTTTAGTGGTCGAGCTGGTAAGAACCACAGAGGTTTCTGGTAAGGAGACGGAAGTAACACAGGTGATGATTCTTAAGAAAATATCTAAGCAAAATATGATACATGCCTACTACGGAGTACTATGTAGTTGTTGGAAGCAATGAACCATTTATACACATAAAGACATCAAAATAACCAAAAAAGCATACTTCTGAATGAAAAAAGAAACAGGGGTGCCTGGGTGGCCCAGTCGGTTAAGCATCTGACTCTCACTTTCAGCAGCCCAGGTCATGATCTCGGGGCTGTGAGATCGAGCCCTACGTTGGGCTCTGTGCTAAGTGCAGAGTCCGCGTGAGATTCTCTCTCCCTCAGCCTTTCCTCCAAAAGCTCGTGTACACTCACACGAGCACACGTGCTCTCTCTCTCCAAAGTAAATAAATAAATCTTTAAAAGGAAAATAAAGAAACAAAGCAAGATGTAATGTCAATTTGGTAAATTAAAAACAAATATACACACAAACAATACTAGGTATTTTACAAGGATTCATAAATATTTAAGGACAAATATCAAATTTGCTAACATAGTTGTCTCTGGAAGGGAATGGAAATAGAAACAAGGAAAACAAAAAACAGAGACAATGATGTCAGTATGCTATGAACAGGGATGAATATTTTCCGTTCTCTGCACATAAGATCCAAAATTACAAATTTAATATAGTACAGTCCTGATTCTGCCGGGGTGCATAAAGCCACAGAGCTCATCCCTCTTGCTGATTACAACTAAAAACAGTGGACTCTGAAAAGTAAACAAAATAGGTGGACTGTGGAGAAGTGCCAAAACTGGGAGAAGTGACTCACACGGGTCTGCTTCCCCATTTTGTTTGTTTTCCTTCACATGTGGTAATGCAATAAGGGTGAGCCCCATTTGCAGAGTAGCATGGGCAGCCTAACTTCCAAAAGAAACTCTACCTCTCTGGCCAGAGAAACTAGGAAAAGGTCTCTACAGACTAAAATGTGTGAGGGAGCTGTGAAGAAGAAACAGGCAAAGAAGGTGATCCCATAAGCCTATGAATGAGTCCACAAAAATCACAGCTTAATCTGAACTACGTATGTTTGGAGCATACCAAAACTAGTTTAGCAAAAGCTTCGAAAAATGAAATAAGACTGGAACAAATTGCAGGGCACCTGGGTGGCTCAGTTGGTTAGGCCACTGCCTTTAGCACAGGTCATGATCCTGGAGTTCCGGGATCAAGTCCCATATCGGGCTCCCAGCTCTGCAGGGAGTCTGCTTCTCCCTCTGACCTTCTCCCCTCTCATGCTCTCTCTCACTCACTCTCACTCTCACAAATAAATAAATAAAATATTAAAAATAAATAAATAACTAAGATTGGAAAAAACTGCACAAGTCTCAGAATAACTCCTGAGCTGCTAGTAAAAGAGAGAACCAAATCAATGTATCAAAAGCTTGGAGAAATGAGAAAAGACTTGAGACACCTGTAAAAGTCTCAGACAAACCCCCCAGCTACTCAAGACCCACCTAAACCATCATAGCAAAGAAAGAATGAACTAAGATTGATCCAGTGTCCTCAGAAGGCAAGACAGAACTTATGGTCTAAACAGTAAACAGGTTACCTGCTAAAATAAAAATAGGGGTGCCTGGATGGCTCAGTTGGTTAAGCAACTGCCTTTGGCTCAGGTCATGATCCCAGAGACCTGGGATCGAGCCCCACATCGGGCTCCCTGCTCAGCAGGAAGCCTGCTTCTCCCTCTCTCACTTCCCTTGCTTGTGTTCCCTCTCTCGCTGTGTTTCTCTCTGTCAAATAAATAAATAAAATCTTTTTTAAAAATAATAATAATAATAAAAATAAAATAAAATAAAAATAGCAATGGTTCCCCAAAAGATTTTCTAAAAAGACCCAAGGTCTATACAAGTAACAGTCACAATCCTGGGAATAAATTCCAAAATTATGCAATACACAAAGAACCAGGAAAATGTGCATAATTCCAAAAGGATCAGATAATGAACAAATGTCAACCCCAAGATGATCTAGATGTTAGAACTATCTAAGATTTAAAGGGGCACCTGGGTGGCTCAGTTGGTTAAGCGACTGCCTTCGGCTCAGGTCATGGTCCCGGAGACCCAGGATTGAGTCCCACATCGGGCTTCCTGCTCAGCGGGAAGCCTGCTTCTCCCTCTCTCACTCCCCCTGCTTGTGTTCCCTCTCTGGCTGTGTTTCTCTCTGTCAAATAAATAAAATCTTTAAAAGAATTTTTTTTAGAACTATCTAAGATTTAAAGCAGCTACTACAGGGATGCCTGGGTGGCTCAGCTGTTTAAGTGTCTACCTTCAGCTCAGGTCAGGATACCGGGGTCCTAGGACTGAGTCCTGCGTCGAGGTCCTTGCTCAGCAGGGAGCCTGCTTCTCCTTCTGCCTGCCTCTCCCCCACCCCCGCTTGTGCTTTTTTTTTTTAAAGAAGCTATTATAACTTTGCTCCATGAAATAAAGGAAAACACACTTGAAGTGAAGAAAAAGGTAGGAATTTTCAGCAGAAAAAAAAGAAACCATAAAAAAGAATTAACTGAAATTTTAGAACTGAAAAAAAAACAATAGTTGAAATAATTACAGACAGGCTCAATAACAGAATGGAGATGACAAAGGAAAGAGTCTGTGAACCTGAAGACAGACACTATCCAATCTGAAGGACAAAGAAAAAAAGAGATTGAAAAGCAGTCAACAGAGCTTCAACAACCTGTGGGTCAATATCAAAAGGTCTCACTTAACCGTAGCCATAATCCCAGAAAGAAAGGAAAAAGACACCGTGGCACAAAAATACATTTGAGGGGCCCCTGGGTGGCTCAGTTGGTTAAGCGACTGCTTTCAGCTTAGGTCATGATCCTGGAGACCCAGGATCGAGTCCCACATCGGGCTGCCTGCTCGGCAGGAAGCTTGCTTCTCCCTCTCTCAATCCCTCTGCTTGTGTTCCCTCTCTAGCTGTGTTTCTCTCTGTCAAATAAATAAATAAAATCTTTTAAAAAAATACATTTGAAAAAATAATGGTGGAAAATTACCCAAATTTAATGAGACATCAATTTATAGATTCTAGGAGCTCAACACTCAATAGGATACACTCAAAGAAAAACACACCTAGACACGCCCTAATGAAAATGTTCAAAACCAAATATTAAGAGAAAAATCTAGAAAGCAGCTAGAAAAAAATGACATGTTACACACAGAGAACAATGGTTTGAATGATCACAGAATGCTCAACGGAAACAAAGAAGAACAGAAGATAGTGTAACATCTTTAAAATCCTGAGACAAAAGATCTGTCGATCTACAATTCTATACTCCGTGAAAATATCCCTTAGACATACTTCTTCAGATTAAAAAAATTTTTTAAAAAAAACAACAAAATTTGTTGTCAGCAGACCTGCTCTATGAGAAATGCTAATGGAAATTATTCCATATATGATGAAGGAAAATGCTACCAGAAAGAAATCTGGATTTTCTGGAATAAAAAAAAGCAAAAGAAATGGTAAATAGCTAGGTAAATATATTAATAATGATGACAACAACAACAAACCCTCTTTAAAACAAAATTTTAACATCATCTGAGGTTTTCAAAATACATAGATGTAATACACATGACAGCTATAAGTTAACGGTCAGCAGGCATGGGTTTAAGGAATCTATATGCTTGTGAGGCTTCTACATTAAAGCAAGGTGGTAGTATATTAATTTTAAGTAGCCTATGGAATAATAGGTATACATATTGTACTTCCTAGAGCAACCACTCCACACAAGAAACAAAAAAAAGAAAAAGAGAGATTCAAAATCAGTAAACTAAAATCAGACACCAAATATTCAAATAATCCAAAATAAGACATAAAGGAACAATACACAGGGTACAAGAACACAAAATAAAATGGCAGACCTAAGTCCAACCATATCAATAATTAATTTAAATATTTATGGTCTCAACACTCCAGTTAAAAAGTCCAAGACTGTTCAAGAATGAATAAAAAAAGCAATACTCTAGTACAGTTGACCCCTGAACAACATAGGTCTGAACTATAGGGGTCCACTTATACATGGATTTTTTTCAATAAAAACAGTACAGTATTGTAAAAGTCTTTTCTCAGTAATTTTAATATTTTCTTTCCTCTGGCTTACTTTATTGTATATAATTTATAATATGTAATTATATATAATATATAATATATATTATATAATTTTATATAATATATAAAATAATAATATATAATATATAACATACAAAATCTGTGTTAATCAACCATCTGTTATCAAAAAGGTTTCCAGCCAACAGTAGGCTATTAGTAGTTAAGTTTTGGGGAAGTCGAAAGTTACATGTGGATTTTCAGCTGTGTTGGGGTCAGCATCCCTAATCCCTGTGTTGTTCAAGGATCAACTAACTGTATATTGTACCTACAAGAGGCACACTTTTTCTTTTCTTTTTTAAGTTTTACTTATTTAAGTAATCTCTATACCCAATGTGGGGCTTGAATACATGGATCCTGAGATGAAGAGTCAAATGCTCTTCTGACTGAACCAGCCAGGTGCCCCCAAACTTTCAATATGAAGACATATATAATAAACTGGAAATAAATGTATGAAAAAATTAGGCCACGCAATTGGGAAACACAAGAAGGCTGGGCTGGCTATTCTAATACCAGATAAAACAGACTTCAAGGGGGCGCCTGGGTGGCTCAGTTGGTTAAGCGACTGCCTTCAGCTCAGGTCATGATCCTGGAGACC
>PITA01028356.1:0-19517 GCA_004023965.1 Spilogale gracilis
TAGTTTTGTTGATGCGTTCTACTGTATCTCTAGTTTCTGATTCATTCATCTCTGCTCTAATCCTTATTATTTCCCGCCTTGTGTGGGGGGTTGGTTTAATTTTTTGTTGATTTTCCAGTTCTTTAAGGTGTAATGAGAGTTGGTGTATTCGGGATTTTTCAATTTTTTTGAGTGAGGCTTGGATGGCTATGAATTTCCCTCGTAGGACTGCCTTTGCTGTATCCCATAGGTTTTGGATCTATGTATCTTCATTCTCATTTGTTTCCATGAAGTGTTTCAGTTCTTCTTTGATTTCTTGGTTGATCCACATATTCTTGAGCAAGATCGTCTTTAGCTTCCAAGTTTGATTTTCTCCCGAACTTTTTATAGTGGTTGAGTTCCAGTTTCACGGCATTGTGGTCAGAGAATATGCAGGGAATAATTTCAATCTTCTGGTATCGGTTGAGCCCTAATTTGTGACCTAGTATGTGGTCTATTCTGGAGAAAGTTCCATGTGCACTCAAGAAGAATGAGAATTCTGCTGTTTTAGGGTGGAATGTTCTGAATATATCTATGAGATCCATCTGGTCCAATGTGTCATTCAAGGCTCTTGATTCTTTGTTGATTTTCTGTTTAGATTATCTGTCCATTGCTGAGAGTGGTGTGTTAAGATCTCCTACAATCAGTGTATTTGCATCAATACGATTCTTTATTTTCTTTAACAGTTGGCTTATGTAGTTGGCTGCTCCCATGTTGGGGGCATAAATATTTACAATTGTTAGATCTTCTTGATGTATAGACCCTTTAAGAATGATGTAGTGTCCTTCTGTGTCTATGACTATAGTCTTTAGCAATATGAGAATCGCTACCCCGGCTTTCTTTTGGGGTCCATTGGCATGAAAGATGGTCTTCCATCCCCTCACTTTCAATCTGGAAGTGTCTTTAGATTCAAGATGAGTTTCTTGTAAATAGCATATGGATGGGTCCTGTCGTTTTATCCAGTCTGCAACCCTGTGTCTTTTTATTGGAGCATTTAGGCCGTTCACATTGAGGGTGATTATTGACAGATACGTTTGTATTGACATCATGTTGCCTATGGAGTTCATGTTTCTATAGATTACCTCTGTAAATTTCTGTTTTGTGTCGCTCTTGGGTTTGTTTCTCGTCTATAGAACCCCTCTTAGCATTTCTTGTAGTGCTGGCTTGGTGGTTGCATAATCTTTTAGACCTTGGCGGTCTTGGAAGCTCTTTATTTCTCCTTCCATTTTGAAAGTTAACCTTGCTGGATCCATTATCCTTGGTTGCATATTTTTGTCATGTAACTTCCTGAATATGTCTTGCCAGCCCTTTCGGGCTTTCCAGGTTTCTGTGGAAAGGTCTGACGTTATTCTGATGGTCCTCCCTCTATAGGTAAGGAATCGCTTTCTCCTAGCTGCCCTTAAGACATATTCTTTGGTTTTATGATTCGAGAATTTTACTATTATGTGCCTGGAGGTTTTTCTGGCCTCGTTGATCTTGGTGGTTGTCCTCTCTGCTTCTAGGACATGAACATTTGTTTCATTTCCCAGATTTGGGAAATTTTCATCCATGATTTGTTCAACAATATCTTCTAGGCTTCTCTCTCTCTCAACTCTTTCAGGTATTCCAATAATTCTGATATTGGAGCGTTTCATGGCATCATTTATTTCCCCTATTCTGTTTTCATGGGATTTTAGCTGTTTGCTCCAAGACTTCTCTTGCTCCTCCTTCTTAATCCATCTGTCTTCTAAATCGCTGATACGATCTTCAGCTTCACTTACTCTGGCTGTTAGTATATTTAAATAAGATTGCATCTCATCTATAGCCTTTCTAACCTCAGCTTTCACTTCTGTTGCTATGGCTTCCACTTTGAGACTAATGTTCTTTTCTAAATTAGCCATTGCTTGGACGATTGCTGCCCTGAATTCCATTTCTGTCATATTGCTTATGTTCATTTCCAGTAATTCTGTGACCGGGGTTGTAGTCTCGGGGTTCTTCTTCTGTTGGATGTTCCTCCTCTGAGTCATTGTGGCGAGGAGTGGTTGAGAGGGTGTATTGCTAAATATATCAGCCACTATCTAGGTGGATTGGTCACTGGAAGGTTTTGAAGCAACCAGAATGCACCACCAAAAAGGGAGGAGAAAGAAAAAAGAAAATGGAAGAGAGGAAGCAAGAAAAGAAACCCCTGCCAGAGTGGGCCTGGTGGCAGGATTTATATGCTACAAAACTGTTACAGGGTAAAGAAAAGGGCTATCAAGGGTAAATGAAGAGATCAAAAAGCAAAGCCCAACCTATATGACCCCAAGACCAGTATTTATATAATACAAAAGCAAAGACAATTACACTGAAACACTGACAAGAGTGGGAAGGCGAGGGCAGACACTCCTTGTGGGCAAGGAACGTGTTTCAGACGCTCCCGAGTTTGCCTTGTTATTATTGTTGGAGGAGCCCACTTTCTCAAGATATAGGGAGATTAGAACTGGTTGTATATAGGGGTAGTATTGAATAGGGATGTGGGATTGACTTGAAGCTTATAACTACATATATATGTAAAAGAGAATAAAGGAAAGAAGAGAGAAGAAAGGGAAAAACAGAGAAAAGAAACAGGGAAACAAGAGGCAACACCAACAGCAGAAAATACAGGAGTGTGTTTGAAAAAATTTCAAGGTAAAAGAAAAAAATAATAAATAAATAAATAAATTTTAAAAAATGTTATGGGGTGTTGTATTGAGTATCATGTGATAAAAAGGGGGTTAAAAATTGAAAGAAGAAAAACCATGAGAATGTATTTTTAAGTTTAAAATGGAAGCTTTAAAAGTAAAAAAAGAAAAAAGTTAAAAAAAAAAAAGAAGCAAATAAGGTGGATAACTGTATCAATAAAGTGTAGGGCTTTTGGTACTTGTAGTCAGTACCCGGAGTTAAATAAATTGCTTCCCCCTCCCCCCCCATGTTGGGGTTTTACAGTTTGAGTGTTGTCCTCTTGAGCTTCTGGCTTGCTTTCTGGGGGCGGGGCCTGCCACGCTATTTTCAGTCCTTCTACCTGGGCTGCATCTCTCCGCCCCCTTGCTAGAGACTGGTCTCAGTGGTAACCAGGTTGTCAGGTTACAGTTCTGGCGGTGGAGCTTTGTTCTTTTAGGTCCTTTTTCAGCTGCTGAGGAAGTCAGGTCGGGGCAAGATGTCTGAGCCCAGACCTCCTTCCCAGAGAGAGCCTCTACACGGAGAGAGGCTCTTTCTTGCCTCCCAATTGGCAGCCTGTCACAGCCGGGCAGGCGCAGATGCTGGATTGATTTCTGCCCACGCCCCTGCTTGTCGCTTCACTCCTGCACCTCAAAATCACAACTGCTTTTGGATCGCATGACCTTGTCTGTGCCAGGGGACCCCGGCCCCTCAGGTCCTGCGCAAGTCTGCAAAATCGCCTTCCCTGGGGGGTCCGCGCCCGGCCCACAGGGTGGAGAGAAGCCGGAAAGTAAAGCAGCAGAGGAGAGGGGAAAAAAGAAAGAAAAAAAGAGAGAGAGAGAGAAAGCGGTGGAAAAATAGACTCCACGCCTGCTGCTCTCGCTGAGATCCCCCGTGCCGCACAGGGCACTCCTGCTCTCCGTGAAACCCTGCTCCTCTGGCTTAAGCAGTGGGGGGATAGACTCCACACCCTGGCCCCTCTAAGTTCCCTTGAGCCGCAGGGCACTTCCTCTCCCTGCAGGTCCCTGTCTCCCCGCTGCCGCGGCAGAAAAACTGACTTTGCGGTGGAAAAACTGACTTTGCACCTCACAGGGCACTCTCTGTCCCTGTGGGTCCCCATCTCCCCACTGCTGCGGCAAAAAAACAGACTCCAGCACCGCTGGCTCTGCTGTGTTCCCAGTTCTGTTTCGCCCCGAAATCAGACCGTAATCTGCTGTTATTCCCGAAGCACAAAGCACTTTCGTGCTGGGGTATTTGCTTTCAATGGTTCAGCTCTGCGGGCTTCCTCCCCCACACCCCTGTCTCTGGGGGTAAGCCTCTGGTGCTCTCACTTGTTTCTACCTTTTTGTCGATGGTCTTTGTTTCCCGTGGTGATCCAGAAGCGTGAAATATCACATTTCAGACTGATTTCATGGGTGCTCACAGTGGTCCTGTAGTGTTTTTTTGCTGGAATTGAGCTCACTTCAGGGAACTCCCTGAAATGCGGTCACCTGGCCTTCCGCCGTCTTGAAAAGCCCCCACCTTTTTTTTTTTTAAAGATTTTATTTCTTTGACAGAGAAACACAGCAAGGGAACGCAAGCTGGGGGAATGAGAGAGGGAGAAGCAGGCTTCCCACTGAGTGGGGAGCCCAATGTGGGGCTCGATACCAGAACTCTGGGATCATGACCTGACCCAAAGGCAGATGCCCAAGGACTGAGCCACTCAGGTGCCCCTTCCTTTTTTTGGATAAATAACAAAATTATAGTATACTATGATTTAAGAGGAGATGCTCTCACATTTAAGAAGTAAAGTCATAAAGTGCATAAATCTGGTTAACATAAATCAAGAACTGCAAAAGTCAAAGTAATATCCTTTTAGAAATATTAACCCCAGGGTACCTGGGAGGCTCAGTCAGTGAAGCATCCAAGTCTTGATTTTGACTCAGGTCATGATCTTGGGGTTGTGATATTGAGCCCCAGAGTCAGGGAGTCTGCTGGAGATTCACTTTCCCTCTCCCTACTCTCTAAAATAAAGAAATAAATCTTTAAAAGAAAAGAAAAGAAAAAGAAATATTAACTCCAGTAGCTTATACAGAGACCAATTACTTAAATTTATAATTAGGATGCAAGGCTAAGTGTGACAAGGGTTATGTGCCTGTGACTATCAATTTTTCTTTGTTTTTTGTTTTTGTTTTTTTGGGATTACAGTCTTTTTTTGTGTGTGTGACTTTAAATTTATTTTATTTTTTCAGTGTTCCAAGATTCTTTGCCCATGCCCCACACCCAGTGCTCCATGCAATAGGTGCCCTCAGTACCCACCACCAGGCTCTCCCATCCTCCCTCCCTCCCTCCAAGTCCCTCAGTTGTTTCTGTGTCCAAAGTCTCTCATGTTTCATTTCTCTCCCTGAATTACCCTACGTCCCATTTACTTTCCTTCTCCTACTGTCCTCTATATTACTCCTTACGCATCACAAGTAAGTGAAACCATGTGATACTTGACTTTTTCTACTTGGCTTATTTCACTCAGCATAATCTCTTCCAATCCATCCCATGTTGCTACAAAAGTTGGATAGTCATCCTTTCTGATGGAGGCATAGTATTTTAAAGCACTAACCTTTGCCCTGCCACCCATTACAGACCCTGTTGAAGTAATTTTAAATATTTTCCTTAATACAATTCTAGTTGGCATTAATACATTTATTTTACTTTAAATACTTAGAATTGGGGACTTTAAAAACATACAAGTCTATATGTGACAGAACTCTGAAAATATATGCATTTCAGATTATTATAGTGATAGGAATATGGGATTTATTAACTTTAAATTATACCTAAGAGTACAGCTTAAGTCAACTTTCTTTGAGAACCTGATTTTTCCAATTATCAATCTCTGTAATCTTATATTTGATAATAAGACAAAATCAGACAATTCTCAGGATATGGGTAGTGGGGTAGGGATGGGGGAGCACTTTTAAGTACCATTTTTAACAGAAAAAGTTTTTGTCACTTAGTTAATTAATATCCATATGTTAATATTCTATAAACAAACTTGTATAAAGTCTTCATTCCCAATAAGACTTGCCAGCTCTGCCTTGAAATTTGTGGGAGTCTCCAGAATCTTTAAAATTCAACTCCCAGATGGTAGGTAGTTTTCAACCACGAGGAATGAATGTGTTTAGTCATTTTACACCATCTTGTGGTGAAGTTTAGAAATGCATCTATTAGGAGTTCTTGGATTAAGGAACAAATTCCTTATCCTTTATTGCAAAATAACAACCTACAAGGCATTTCCTCCCGTCTTCCTATCCCCAAATCCTTCGATTTCTTCCTAAATAAATTAAATGTGTTATTTGAGGGGAATTAAGGTAGTTAGTATAACTAGGGAGGCAGGGTGGTTGAGAAATCAGGCTCTGGAATTAGACTATCTTAGTTAGAATCTCAGATTTGCTATTTCTTATCTAGATAATCTTGATTCTCTGGAATTAGACAAGGAGACAGAAAATATGAGATAAAGTGAAATCTAGGAGTCTGATAGCTGATAATAAATGTTCTAAAAAGAGATAACAAACAAATCAGAAGACATAATTTAAGAAAATTTTCTGTACTTGGAGATAATAATCTGCACATCAAAAAGGCCTAGTCAGTGCTAGTTAGGATGAATGGAAGAATATTTGCGAAGGAGAAATAATTGCAACATTTTAGAACATCATGCATAAAGAGAAAATCATAAATGCTTCCAAGAAACAAGAATTGAAATTTTGTTAATCTTTATCAGCAGCAGCCCTGGATGGTAGAAGACAATAGACTTAAAAGTCCAGGGGAAAATGATTTCAACCCTGTGTTCTATACCCAGTGCAACTATTAAGTGTGAAAATAAAGTGATCTTAATACATTCAAGGATTTAAAAAGTTGAACTCACATCTTTTCTGAGGCAGTTGCTTGAGGATAAGCACAATATAACAAAGCAGTTAACCAAGAAAGAAGAAGTCAAGAATCCAAGAATAGTGGATTTACTCAAGCTTAATGAAAGGAAGTTTGGGATGACAACTGTAGGACAGGCCTACAATATGTTAGGAGGAGGATGGAGGGCTCAAGAAAGGAGGTATCTATGAGAGGAGAACAAACAGGTCATGTCTCCATGTATTTATTTTTGTCTCTGAAATATTGAGTACAAGCCTTCCAGGACATTCCTAACTAGGACAGTGCCTCCAATTATCATATAGCATTGTGCTTCTCTCCTTCATAGCATTCTAAACAATTTTAATTTTATAGTTACTTGTATAATCCTCAAGTAATAATAGTAAAGAAAATATATTCATTTCTCACTTAATTCAGAAATGCTTTCACATACTTAATTTCATTTTATCTTTTTATCTCTGTGAGATGAACAAAAGGGTATTATTTTTAATCTGTTTTTTACAGATAAGAGCCCATATTAAAGCTTATGTTTTCTTTGCTCTGTACTTTACTATGTGTTTCTCATGTAAATATATAAGGCAGCATGCAGTGAGTAGGAGGGACAAAGAAAATGCCATTGGGGCTCAAAGAAGAGAGAAATTGCTTCTGATGGGTGATAAGGATAGATCTCCATGATAGAGGTCCCATTTAAGTTGGCCTGGAAAGTTGATAAGCTTCTGATAGACAAAAAAGTGAGCAGCTTCCAAGGCAGAGGTAATATCAAAGGTACCATCA
The DNA here is from genome assembly GCA_004023965.1 of Spilogale gracilis. NCBI lineage: Eukaryota > Metazoa > Chordata > Mammalia > Carnivora > Mephitidae > Spilogale > Spilogale gracilis. The sequence goes on from PITA01028356.1 coordinate 7,345, forward strand.
TTGAAAGTCTTGAGACTATTTGAATAATGTCAAGCAAATGTATTTTGATGGATTAGGGTTAATATTTAGGGTACCAGAAAGGGAGGCTAGAATTACACTGTGGGGGACTTTAAATATGGAATTCATTTGCTGGCACAGGTAGTAACTAACATTTCTAAATGGGCAAATGATCTGACCAGAGTTGAACTTTAGGAGGACTAATTAAACAACAGCAAGTAGAATAAATTGTAGCATGGTAGGACTTGACAAGGAGACCAAGTGAGAGATGAAATTATGAACTAGGGAAAAATTTGTAACCAGGAACCCATGGAAAACCTTGCAAAATAAAATGTTGAACCCTTTCTTCTAAAGACCACTGAGAGCACACCTATAGTTGAGGTATTTTTGAACTTGCAAAAGATCACAGCTCCAGGAGAGCTGTGGGTTATGTCAGGGGGTTGGGGGGAGCTAATTTTAGGATTTTACCTTGTGCTGGTGATTCTTAGCAGGGTTTAGGGAGAGCAGAGGTCAATTCTAGATAGCATACTTTAAAAAAGTGAAGTATTGGATATTCTGGTGTATCTTATTTTAGAGATGGAAAGAATAGGAAATGGTAGTCGTTTATGATAGCCAGAAGAGGGGGATGTTTAGTTATTTTTGTGGTTCTTGAGTGTCCTTGCCTCAAGTTTCAGAGATAATTACACAGTAGTCTTATTTCGATCTTTACTACAGTCACAGAATGGCCTTATCTGAGTATTGTTTATATTCTGCCAAAGTTGTTTATATTCACTTGGGAGCACTGTGGTTCAGCCTACCAGCTTCCAACTGCCAGGGATGTTTCATTACTTTATCACTATCCAGTACATTCATCTGCTTGGCCCTTAGGGCATCTAGCCAGTTGCCTCATAGGATGAGCAGGCTTATCAATTTACTCCAGGTGCTATACAAATATTATTATTATCTAAATGTGCCATGTTTTGAAAAGAGTTGACTGAGCAACAGGACTGAAAATGAAGAATAAAGGACCAGAAAAGGTTATAACTGTTTTCAAAGCTCTTCACTATCTCCAGCATTTCTAGTTCACTTAAAGTCTATGCTCCAACAAAAGTCAAGTTATTTTTATTTCTACAGTCTATGGTTTGCTGTCTTTGAGTATTATGCCTTCTACCTGGACCATCTTCTCCTGTCTCCTTCTCATGTCCAGATCATATCTGTCAGTTCCCTTCCCCCATGTTACTAAGATCAAGAAAAAGTCTACTTAAAATATTATGAATGAAGAATAAACTATGCATTTGGGTAATCTAGCTTGGGGGTGGTTAAGCTGGAAGCAATTTTTTTTTCCTGTGAATTTATGTAGCAAATTTCTTATACCCCTAAAACACGTATTTCTAACATTTATTAAATATGTACGGTGTCCTAAGTACTAGAAACTATCAGTGATACCATCAAAATCCTGCGATGTTTGCTTCTTTCCAGGTTCTTTTTTAAGTGTAAGTCTAAAGCAGCTGAGAAGTTTCTTACTCTTACCTCATTCAAGATAAGATCTACTGATATTCCTGGGCATCTGGGCAGTTCAAATGGTTAAGTGTCTTCCTTCTGCTCAGGTCATGATCCTGGGGTCTTGGGATCGAGTCCCAAGTGGGACTCCCTGCTCATCGGGGAGTCTACTTCTCCCTCTGCTTCTCTCTTTCTCTCTGTCTCTTGTGAATAAATAAATACAATCTTTTTAAAAAGGTTTTGTTTATTTATTTAACTGACAGAGAGAGCGAGATTGGGAACACAAGCAGGGGGAGTGGGAGAGGAAGAAGCAGGCTTCCCTCTAGCAGGGAGCCTGATGTGGAGCTTGATCCCAGGACCCAGGGATCATAACCTGAGCTGAAGGCAGATACCCAATGACTGAGCCATCCAGGCACCCCAAATAAGTAAAATCTTTAAAGAGAGAGAGAGAGAGAGAGAGAGAGAGAGAGAGAGAGAGAGAGAGATACTGCTTTTCTGTGGTATTTGGCTCTATTTATGTCAGGGAGGTGAAGAGAAGCTTATACTCCTTGTGAAGAGCTGTCCTTCACTTCTTGTGAAGAGCTGTCCGGGTAGAGACTAGCTGTTGTCAGAGGTATCATTTTAAAAATTACATATTAAATAGCCTAATATTTTTGAGGAAGCATGAAAATCATAATCTTTTTGTGCTCTATGAAAGGAAATGGACTGTAGTAAAAAAAAGTGGTTTTTCTTATATCAATTTAGGAATGACTGCTTGCAAAAAACCTGGGAACCGAGAATGTAATCATCACTGTAAAAATAAACATACATGTGGACATGACTGCTGTGAGTTCCATAAAAGAAGTTTATTTTGGTTTTTAAAAATTGAAAGGTCTTTGAATAGTAATGACATCCTAATCCTAATTACCTATTATGATATTTATATTATGCAGTTTATAACTCAAATAATTTTCTTTCTTTGTGGGTAACATGAAAAAAATTAGATTAGAAATTATGAAGATCTACCCCCAAAACTAATAATATTGTATGTTAACTAAATTAAATTTAAATTAAAAAATTAAAAAAAGAAATTACAAAGAAATTTGGCTTTACATGAACACTACCTAAAGTTTAACCTAAAGAATCGAGAATTTCTTTTCATAGGTAAAACTGGAGTTGCACAAAAGTCAGAAATGAAAGAGCCAACAATCTCTTCATATTTATCTGATTTAAGAAACAGGAATGCTGTTTCATCACTTCCTCCAGTTAAACGTCTCAAGGTTAGTTTTAATAACATTTAGCCCTTGTTCTAAAATTTAATGTATGTGAATGTTCCTTTATGCTATGTATCAATTAGGTAGATATCCAAAGTATACTTAGTTACTTGAGGGCTTGCCTGGGGGGTGGCCATTTTTCAAAATATTGTTTCTAAAGGAAAAGATATTGTAGTTTTTTTTTTATTTATTTATTTGAGAGAGAGGTAGTGAGAAAGAGTACTAGCAGGGGGAGGGACAGAGGCAGAAGGAGAAGTAAACTCTCTGCTGAGTAGGAAGCCCAATGTAGGGCTCAGTCCCAGGATCCTGGGATCACAACCGGAGCTGAACTGACCGAGCCACCTAGGTGCTCCAAGATATTGTAGTTCTTAATAATTAGTCTGTAAATCTACTTTCGGGACATAGTTCTAGAGCCATTCATTAGTTTTGTTTTTGTTTTTTCTTTTTTTTAAACCAAAGAAGAAGGAAATGGAAAGGGATATGTAATTTGCCTTGGCTCAGCAATTAAAACTAGACACAAAACTAAAACTTTCCTGGTTCTGCCTGTGCTGAAGTGGTATGAAAAGCCTGAAGTTGATTTTGATTCATGTACCTAGATGAGTACTGAGCAAGAGCCTCCTTTCCAAGTCATGAAAGAATAGTTGTTCCTTCTGGTTGATAAACCGGTCACTAGCAGACTTATTCTAAGCCTACATCATCATATCCAGGGAAAAATAATTGATCAGGCCATGGAAAAGAGGCAAGAAAATGGCAAAATAATTGATCAGACCACAGAAAAGAGGCACGGAAAGCCCTTTTCTAAGGCTTTAATAAGAATGAAGATTTTAAGTCATGAGGCTAAAACAAGGGGAATACTGGGAAACAGGGAGAGGCATGCATGTTGAAATAGCCACCACCTTCTCTGAGATACTAATTTTTTAGTAGCTCAAGTTTTTCCTCCCTCCCTCCTCCCTTCTTTCCTTCTTTCCTTCCCCATTCTGTATTATCCCCTCTTTCCTTCCATAGTCATTTTTTTGAAGGTTTATTTAATTGAGGCAGCTGGATGCTTCAGTCAGTAAAGTATCTGACTCTTAATTCTGGCTAAGGTCATGATCTCAGGGTTGTGAGATAGAGCCCATGTCAAGCTCCATATTGATTGAGGAGCCTGCTTAAAATTCTATCTCTCCTCTCCCTCTGCCCCTTGCCTCACTTTCTCTCTTTCCCTCTCTTACTTTTTTTTTAAGGTTTTATTTATTTATCTGACAAAGAGAGAGCAAAAGCAGGAGGAGCTGCAGGTAGAGGGAGAGGGAGAAACAGGCTACCCGGGGAACAGGGAGCCCAATGCAAGGCTCGATCCTAGGACCCTGGGATCCTGACCTGAGCTGAAGGCAGGTGCCCAACTGACTGAGCCACCCTGGTGCCCCTCTCTCCCTCTCTTAAAAAAGAAAGTTATTATTTTTAGTAATCTGTACACCCAAAGTAGAGCTCAGACCCATAACCCTGAGATCAAAAGCCTCATGCTCTTCCAGCTGAGTCAGCTGCCTCCCTTCCATATTCATTGAGCACCATCAATATGCTAAGTACTGTGATAGGTGCTAAGATACAGCAGTGAGTAAGACAGTTTTAGTCCCAGTCCTAATAGAGCTTATAGTTGAGTGAAGGATGCAAATAATTAATAGGCTTTTTCAATGATAGAGGATTCTGTGACAGAGGAGTAAGAACTTGAAATTGGATAGAAAGTGTACCCAGTTCACATTTGATAGGCCAGGTAAGGGTTCCAAATAAACATTACTGAGACTTGAAGAATATCTGGGCATAAGCCAGGTATGGAGAGGTAGGCATAGAGTGGTGGTGGAGAGGGATAGAAAAGTATTCCAGACTTAGAAAATATGAAGTGGTCCAGAACTGAGAAAGAGAGAGATCTTTTAAAACATTGAAGTTATACAGTGTGTCTGGAGTTCAATCACAAGGAAGTAAAGAGAGATGAGGCTAAAGAGGTAAGTAAGAGCTAGATAATGAAGGCCTTTTTGCTATTTTAAGGATTTGGACTTTATCCTAAAAGTATTGGGAAGCCACTGAAAGGCTTTAATCAGTGACATGATCAGAATTGCACTTTTCTAAAGTTCAGTCTGGATGCAACATAGTGAATGGATTAGAGGATGATAGAAAAGGAACCTAAGGACTCATTAGGTGGATTTTGCCATAATCCATGCAAGATAATGGTCTAGTTTAATGTAGTAGCAGTAGCAATGAAAGGAAGTAGCTAGGTTTAAGACATTTTTCCGAGATAGAATCAACTACCCTGGTACTTAATTACTTATGAAAGGTGACGTAAAAGGAGTAAAGGTGATAACCAGTTTTTTGGGTTGAGCAACTAGGAAAAAAGTGAGGCTTTGCCAGGGTAGAAACTCCAAAGGAAAAGCAAGTTTGGAGAAGTAAATACACAATAAGTTCAATGTGGAAACTATTGAATTTAAAGCCTGCAAGATATCTAGGTAAAGATGTTCTACAGACAGTTGGATTAACTCTTTGAAAATCAGGAAAAGGAGCTGAATTAGAAATATATATTTGAGAGTCATTCACTTCATGACAATTGAAGCCATGGAAATAAATGAGATCTTTGAAAATGTGTAGAGGGAGAAGAGAAGGAGGCCTAGTAAAGAACCATGAAGAATATCAACATTTAAGAAGTCCCTGAGAAGGAGATTTGATTTGAAAACTAGCCTGAGTTTCTCATAATCCATTGGTTTGGGGACTTTGTGTTCCGGCAAGAATTTTGTTCTTTAGCTTCTTTGTTGGAGTGTTGCTGTGAAATTGACAGTTGAACTTTTTTTTCATTAATAGATGCAAATGAATAAATCTCAAAGTGTGGACCTTAAAGAATTTGGTTTTACTCCAAAACCTTCTCTTCCCAGTATATCAAGGTACAAATATAACGTTAATATCCAAGGTAGAATAATCATCATAAACTTTTTGCTCCTCCAAATAATCATTTATTCAGGGAAAGGTGAACACTGACTACATTCAAATCAGAGTAATCATTTAGTTCCATAATGAAGTAATGACATCATTAAAAGTTTGGTTATCTAAATTTATTTAGAACTCTGCAGTTAGAGTGTACTTTAACATTCATTGATTCATCTCTTTCTTGGGAAGCTACCCGTCCTATATGTCATGCCCTCAGGTTTTCTATGCCTTCCACATTTAACAGGTGACAAACGTATATTTTAAAAAGAAAAATCATGTTGCTGTACAAAGTCTAATCTTTTCCATTTAGGGACTCACTCTATATTAATAATACTTCATATTTATAAGGTAATTTACATTAAAAATCGCACATTTTATACTATCTCTTTTGGCCTTAGCCACAACCTGGCTCATAAAATGAGGTATTTCTATCCCATTTTATAGGTGAAATAACCAAAGTTTATATTCCTAGTTATTAAGCAGAAGGCCCTAGATAATTACTCAGCATTCTTTCCCTATATTATGATACCTAGAAGGCAATAGTATATGTCATTTCCCTTCCAGATAAGGGTATTCTATATGCAGGGATGACATTTAATATACTTAACAAACAGTACAGAACAGACACTGACCAATCAGAACAGATGCCAACACTACTTCAAGAGATCCTAGTTTTTGATATCTAATTGAGAATTGCATTAGCAATAGATTTTTAAGGCTATACACAGATGGCAGATATCTACATATTTGGGTCATGTAAACATGACTAAGTATCTTGCTTCCAATAAACACCTATTTTTTACCCATTACTACCCAGGCTAATGCAGCTTATCATAGAAGTATTGAGAAGATGAAACATTTCTTTTTTATTTGTATGAGTAAGTGGTTTTCAAATTCAGATTAATTTTAATATTTAACATTTTATGGTTTCATTTATCTTTATAAAGGTCAGAGTGTTTAAACATACCTGAATTGTCTGTAGTGGAGCAGAGGAATCAGCATGAAATCTGTACAAAAGTTCAAGAACCATCAGAATATCAAGACAAAGGTGAATTACCATTGATACTGCCTTGAAAGAGAAAATGGTTAATCATTACTTCAGAATGACAGTGTTATTGAAAAACCAACATCTGAGATTACTATGATTATTAACTTGCAACATTTTTCTCTTGGGTTATTGGACCAATTTCAAATTCTTAGGTCTGTTATTTTAGATGTATTTGCTGTTTGTCATAGATATTTTTTAAAAAGTCTCTACGTTGTGTTGACTATTATTATTTAAAGATAGTATGAGGAAAAACAGAAAATAAGGGACTTCAAGATACACAAAACATTAAAATGCTGAACTATTACTTTTATATGTCTTTAAAATTATTTAAAATAATTTAATGTTTGTAAAATTAGTCCAGTTTTATAAAATAGCTGTGTGAACTTGGAAAAATTATTTAATTTCTTTAGGTCTTAGTCTTATCTTTAAAATTGGGGATTAAATTAAGTGAACTTTAATACCTCTCCAGTTTCAAAACCTAAGATTCTTATTTCTCAGATAATATGAAAATATAACCTAATTTATGGGATATAGTTCATATGTAATCTAGATTTGCTTTTTATCTGTGTCAATCATGAAATTAATGAGATAAAGCATATAATTCTTCAATACTGGGACCAGTTCATCATTACTCTGGATCCTGTTATTAATAGCATCATTTTTCTGGGTCATGCCATTAACAGCTAGTTTGTTAAAATGTGTGAGAAATAATCCTGGCCATAGAATTGTTTGTTCTGTTGCTGTATGCAGAAATGATGGACTTGGGATTTCCCACAAATAATTTCATGTGTGTGGCCTTAACATCTATTGACACTTTCCTTTGTTCTATCACTGTATGCTTCCTATAGCCATAATTTAAGATCTTAAGTTAGGCAAGGGCTGGAGTGCCCACCAACTCTTAGGCCCAAATAAAAATAAGAAAAATCCCCTAATCTCACTTAGATTAACAGAGCATTAATCCAACTTGCTCAAAGTCTGATATTATTACGACGTGGGGAGAAGTGTTAGATTGTCAACTCCTTAAGTTTTATCTCTCCACATCCGGCTCCCTGCTCGGCGGGAGGCCTGCTTCTCCCTCTCTCACTCCCCTTGCTTGTGTTCCCTCTCTCGCTGTGTTTCTCTCTGTCAAATAAATAAGTAAAAATCTTAAAAAAAAACAAAAAAAGTTTTATCTCACTTCAACCTATAGCCCTCTAACTTACTCTTTGTTCTGCTGCTGCCCTTCTACATAGCACAGTTTATTCCTCTGCTTATTTTTGTTCTCTTTTTTTTTAAGATTTTATTTATTTGAGCGAATGAGAGACTGAGATAGTGAGAGAGAGCACAAGTGGGGAGGAGAGAGAGAAAAGTAGGCTCTCTACTGAGCAGGGAGCCCAATGTGGGGCTCGATATAGGGCTTGATGCAGGGCTCGATCACAGGACCCATGACCTGAGCTAAAGGCAGATGCTTAACCAACTGAGCCATCCAGGCACCCCCTTTCATACTGTCTTTACATAGTTTTCCTACTTTTTCTTTCCTCTCCCCATTCGAAATCCAATCTATATTATGATATTAAAGTCTCGTCTGGATACTTTAACCCCCAATGATAATTGTATCCCTGTTTTACTGAAAATGGGCCACATTTTTTTTTAACTAGAAGCTGTGTAGTATAGTAGTTAAATTCACAGGATCTAGAATAATCTGTTTGGGGTGCCTAGCTGACTCAGTTGGTAGAGCCTGTGACTCTTGGTCTTGGGGTTTTGAGTTTGAGACTCATGCTGAGCTGGGAGGTCCCTTAAAAAAAAGCTTAGAATAATCTGTCTGGGTTAAAATTCTAGCCGTTTAGTAGATTGTGTCACCTTTTATAATTTTATAATGCATTTTATAATGTATCTACCCACTTTATCTCAATTTCCTCATCTGCTTATGTTTTAGGGATTTTAGTATTAAATAAGATAATTACATGAAGTTCTTAGCATAGTGTCGGTACTATTATTGGTAGTAATTGAGTATATTCATTATACTTTTCACACATTAGTGTTTGGTGGCGAAACATACTTTGTTTGTCTTCAAATATTACTCTAGAGAATGTTTTAAGAAAAACATGCCAATTTTTATCATCTGTATCCCAATTTCATGAAGGGAAAAAGAAAAATATCAGAAATTACATAAGAAAGTATGTTGAATCATAAAATTTAAATTTTAAGGGACTTTTGTGCAATTTCTCATTTTATAGTGAAAGAAACCAAGACTCTGAGAGATTAAATGACTTGCCCAAAATCACATATCTAATTAATGGCAGGGCCAGAAATAGATTCTATATCTCTTGGTTCCCAGTTCAGTGCCATTTCTATGAAATGAAATTGACTTTTAGTTGTAAGTGGGGAATTGACTCAAACCTATATGAACTCTTTCAACTTTCTACCCTGAAACTATATATTTCTATCTCTCTATCATCCTTAACTCTCTATTTGTTTTTATTTATATTTATTTATTTATTAAGATTTATTACATTTATTACAACTTATAATGCCATATATATGTCATATATAATATTATATATTTATATACATAAATATTAAAAAATCTATTATCTCTGAATAGACAATATAACAATATAACATACATTTAATGTTGGAATCATGAAACTTGTTTTTAGAGAAAAAGATCCTATGATTTGAGAGGAAATTACATTTATAAGACTAGAAAAACCAAACAGCTATGTATTTTACCAAAATACTGCAAGAAATGAGTTAGTATATTATGAAGTCATATTCAGGTTTGAAGAGCATCACAGATCTTTGTTTTATAAAAGATTCAAAAGATTTTGATAGTTCTGTCTTTGAGATATCTTTTTCTTAAATGTAGTTCTCATTTTTAGCTGAAGTGGCCTTGCAAAACAGCAGGGAATGTAACCAAGTTCAGGCCATTCATCTCTCAAACACTGTCAATTATTTATTTATTTTTATTTTTTTAAAGATTTTATTTATTTATTTGAAAGAGAAAGAGGAAGAGTGAGCACAGGAAAGGAGCAGACAGAGAGGGACAGGAAGAGAAATTCATGCAGACTCTGCACTGACTGCAGAGCTCATCCCCGGCCCAAACCCATGACCCTGAGATCACGACGTAAGCTATAACTAAGAGTCAGATGCTTAACTGACTGAGACACCCAAGTGCCCCTCAAACACTGCTAATTACTAAAAACAATTTATCTTCTAAAATATATGTACCACTTTACATCACACCCGTAATGGATGAAAATTCTTGTTGCTCTATATCATTACCAGTATTTGGTATTGCCAGTATTTTATTTATTTTATTTTATTTTTTTAAGATTTTATTTATTTGACAGAGAGAAACACAGCCAGAGAGGGAACACAAGCAGGGGGAGTGAGAGAGAGAGAAGCAGGCTTTCTGCTGAGCAGGGAGCCTGATATGGGATTTGATCTCGGGTCTTTGGGATTATGACCTGAGCTGAAGGCAGTCGCTTAACCAACTGAGCCACCCAGGCGCCCCAGCCAGTATTTTAGATTTTGACCATTTTAATAGATGTGTGGTTGCATACCATTGTTTTAATTTGTATTTCCTTGATGACTTCTGATGTGGAACATCTTCTCATATCCATATTTGTTATCTATACATCGTCTTTGGTGATTTGGTGGTTTTATATTAAGCTTTTGACTAATTTTTAAAGTGGGATTGTTTTCTTATTGTTGACTTTTAAGAATTCTTTGAATATTTTTTTGATAATAGTCCTTTATTAGATGTGTCTCTTACAAAAGTGTTTTCCAAGTTGGTGGTTTATCTTTTTATCCTCTTGACATTGTCTTTCACAGAATAGAATTTTTAAATTTTAATCAACTCCAGGTTACTAATTCTTTTCTCATCTATTGTTCCTTTTATGTTACATCTAAAAAGTCATTGTCAGTGCTACTGTCATCTAGATGTTGCCCTATGTTATCTTCTAGTAGTTTATAGTTTTGTGTTTTATGTTTAGATAAATAATCCACTTTGATTGAATTTTTGTGAGGAGTGTAAGGTCTGAATCTAGTTTACTTTTTTGCTATTTTGCACCCAAATAAGTTTTATTTATTTATTTGACAGAGAAACACAGCTAGAGAGGGAACACAAGCAGGGGGAGTGAGAGAGGGAGAAGCAGGCTTCCCACCGAGCAGGGAGCCCAATGTGGGGCTCAATCCTGGAACTCTAGGATCATGACCTGAGCCAAAGGCAGACAGACACTTAAGGACAGAACCACCAAGGTGCCCCTCTGTTTTTAAAGAAGAATTCATATATGGAACCAGAAAGACCCCAAATTGCTAAGGAAATGTTGAAAAATAAAAACAAAGCTGGGGGCATCCAGTTTCCTGATTTCAAGCTTTATTACAAAGCTGTGATCACCAAGACAGCATGGCCAGAGGAACTTCTTTCAAGACATGTCTCCAAAGGCAAAGGAAACAAAAATGAAAATGAACTTTTGGGATTTTATAAAAATAAAAAGCTTATACACAGCAAAGGAAACAGTCAACAAAACAAAGAGGCAACCCACAGAATGGGAGAAGATATTTGCAAATGATACTACAAAGGGCTGATATCCAAGATCTTTAAAGAACTTCTCAAACTCAACAACCAAAAAAAAAAAAAAAAAAAAAAAAAAAAAAAAAAAAAAAAAAAAAAAAAAAAAAAAAAAAAAAAAAAAAAAAAAAAAAAAAAAAAAAAAAGATGATCACATCAAAAAGTGGGCAGGAGACATGAACAAACACTTCTCCAGAGAAGACATACAAATAGCTAACAGACATATGAAAAAATATTTGTCATCATTAGCTATCAGGGAAATTCAAATCAAAACCACATTAAGATACCACCTTACATCAGTCAGAATAGCTAAAATTAACAGGATTGGAAATAACAAGTGTTGGAGAGGCTGTGGAGAAAGGGGAACTCTCTCACACTGTTGGTGGGAATGCAAGTTGGGCAGTTGCGTTCGAAAACAGTGTGGAGATTCCTTAAAAAATTAAAAATAGAGCTGTCATATGACCCTGCAGTTGCACCACTGAGTATTTACCAAATATACATATATAGTGAAAAGAAGGGCCATATGTACCCCAGTGTTCATAGCAGCAATGGCCACAATCACCAAACTGTGGAAAGAGCCAAGGTGACCTTCAACAGATGAATGGATAAAGAAGATATGTTCCATATGTAAAATGGAATATTACACCTCCATCAGAAAGGATGAATACCCAACTTTTGTAGGAACATGGACTGGATTGGAGGAGATTATGCTGAGTAAAATAAGCCAAGCAGAGAAAGTCAAATATCATATGGTTTAACTTTCTTGTGGAGCACAAAGAGTAACATGGAGGACAGTGGGAGAAGGAAAGGAAATGTGAATTGGGGTAAATCAGGGAGGGAGATGAAACTTGAGAGACTTTGGACTCAGAAACAAACTTAGGGTTTTGGAAAAGAG
>PITA01028357.1:0-19509 GCA_004023965.1 Spilogale gracilis
TCAGCATTTCTGGGATTTCTATGAACCTGATCATGTAGGCCCCTACCTCACTCTCCCTCCTCAGTCCCTCCTCTCTTTTGTCCCATGAGCCCCTTCAGATGTGTATGCATGGATCTTATACTTGGAGGATGATTGCAACATGTGTCTGGAGGGGCAAGATGGAGATAAAGGAAATTTATAAAGGAACTTTTTATATGTTAAAGTAGACTTAATAGGATCCTGGGGGTCAGTCTAAGCTTGCCTTTTGCCCTTAGCTAAGTGTCAATATCCAGACACTTGAGTCCCTAGGGGAAGGTCACGCGGCCTGTTTCAAGACTTGTCAATGGCCTACAGGTAGTAAGGAAATTTAATGATTTTTCTTCTATCTTTGTTTCCCCACATCAATTTCTGTTCTTTTGTCCTGGTCTGCCATCCAGTTAGCCCCCACCGTTACTGTTAAGAGTTTGTTGGACAGTTAGATGGTCAGGGCCAGAGTCCCCAACAAGGAAATATGGAGTCAGGACAGCTCAGATAATAGCACTAACATCCTGTTATGCAGCTTAGATAGGACCACACTACTGTTCTGCTTTGCAGCCTTTGCAGAAATGACTTCAGCAAAATGTCCTAAAATAAGGCAATTAACCACAGAGCATTTGTCAATATCATAGGTAAGGTGCAGTGAAGACCTAAGTCCCCAGATGTCAACAAAAAAGACCACCAGCATGCTGACATGAACCTAATAGGTAGAGACGTGACCAAAGCCCGGACTGGCGGGACTCAGGGCGCCCTGATTGCTCAAGACAGTTTGCAAAGGAGCTCATAAAACCCTCTACACTTAAAAACTCCCCGGCAACCCTCTCAGGCCCCTTCTCCCTCCCTGGGAGCTTTGTATTCTTGCTCAATAACCCTTGCCTTGTTGCCCACCACCCTTCCTCCCATCTCCCTCTTCATTCTTTGAAGTGGCAGGACCAGGAACTGCAGGCACTAAAGGTAGAGAAATCCTGCAATTTCTACCAGATGTGCCCTGGTTTGAACAATAAGTCATCTAGTCATCTTGTCCTACCCAGCTGAGACTCAAACGTATGGCTCTGAGTTCTAAGACCACTGCTTTGTTTACCTGGTTTTAGTAAGCCCAGCCACCCCAGTCACTGTCCACCCCCACACCTCCAGGCCTTTGCCAAGGCCTGCTGGCTCAGGGCACTCCAGTCTGGTGACGAGTTTAAAAGGAAGTTCTCCTTGAAATCTGTTCTTTTGTTAACTGGTTGATGAGGGTCAGTCACAACAGGTTTCTGTTAAGTGATAATTAGCCAAATGAAACTGAAAATGTGAAAATATGGCTTGATATTCAATAGCCTAATATCCCTTCAGCAATCAGCAGCAGCTTGAATGCTTGTAATGAACCCTATCGAAAGATGCTGGGCATTAGTATCAATGCCTAACATCTCACTCAGGGCAACTTAGACTAAATGGAGGCCCCAGACTGTAAAAGCTCACTGAATCCTTTCAAAAACAAAAACAAAAAACTGTGTAAATGAGCCAGTTACAAACCCATTCAGAATTATTTCTCTTCAACAGTACTTGGAGCAGAATGTCAGTTATTTTCTGCAAGTCAATTAATTCAGCCTTTCTCCAGCAGAATGTCTGATTGCCTTAAGCAACCCTACAGAGAGGCTTTTTGTTCTAGAACAAAAAGCTGTCTGCATAGTTTATGTTAATGCAAACTGGCAGGTGGCAAATGGCTGCTCCTTGGAATGAAAGCAAAGGGCTACTTTGAGACTACTGAGATGAGATGGGGGACGTGCTTTGAGAGAAAGGAAACTGCTGCAAGAAATAAATTGGTCACCCCTGGTCCCTTTGTGAACCTTGGGATCTCAGGCCAGCCACCTTCACAGCCCTTAGCAACCCCTCCCCCCCATTCTCCTCTCTTCTGTGATCCTGGAATTAATAAACTCTACTGGGAAGGAGGATCCTTTCAGCTGATGTCAAACCACCCCCTCTCCCAAAACTTTCCATAAATCATTCCGTGCAGGGATTCTTCACAGGAGAAAATGAACCTCTTGGAGCTCAGCTTTAATTTTACATTATTGTTAGAACTGCAAGAGACAATCTGATCCATGCTCCTATTTTCTGGCAATGAAGATATTAAAGGGAGTATGCCAGTTTTACTGATGAGTTATCTGAGTGGCCTTACTGGGACTAGAACCCTAGTCTCTAGGGCAGCCTCCACCCCACAGCACCTGTGGGACCCAAGGAATTTAACAAAAGTCCCTTACCCCTGGACAAGCAGAGCAAGATTAACTCCAAATCTGTGCTACACCCACCATCTCATGTATAACCCCACATGACCTGCTCATTGCTTAAGACACTCCCCCACCCTAGTAAAGCCGCTGAGCACACCCTTACTGGAACTGGCTCAAATAGGAATGTGGAACCCCTAACTGCCAAACCCCGCCTTTTGCCCACCAAACATGTGTGCCAACTCTGACCAGAGTGATAGGCTAGTTCAGTTACGATAGGGTAAATTGTAATTCAGTTGGCTACCTGCATGTGGACTGACATGACTATACAACTTTCTGTGTGTGTTACAATCTCATTGGCCACTGGCCCCTATAAAACTGCTATGCCTCTTAACCTTGGGGTCCAAGTCCCTGCTCCGTTGTGTCGCGGGTATACTTGGGCCCAAGCTCAAGCTTGCAAATAAACCCTCATGCTTTTGCATCAGTACCGGCTCCTTGGTGGTCTCTCAGATTCGAAATTGGGGGCACTACACGCCCCCTTTGCCACTAGCTAGGGGCTATAAAGACAGGCCATACTTGGTTGCAGTTAGCATTACATTCTGAAGCGCCATTTGTATGTTACTTGTTTGGAACTTGGCACATGTCTTCTCCTAGAAACATACTTGTTTAAATGTTGGTGAGGTTCTCTAGCCAGTTCAAAACCCATTTTAACCCACTGATAAGGGAAAAACTGTAGTCTAAGATGGCTGACCAAACCAGCAAAGGAATTCCAGTCCCTGTCTCAAAGCCCTTCTGGGTTCTTCTCTACCCTGTGTAAGGACCTATTTAGAAATCCAAGCCACCTTGCTATTTACTCAGAAAAACAACTTCAGGAAAATACGGGCAAGTAGCCCTTGGAAAACAAAGTGAGCCAGGTTGGGGGAGGTACCCATTCAGTTAATTCCCAACCTCCAGACCCTGAGTAATAGAGGTGCAGACTAAGAATGAGAACACCCTAAAATGTCCTCAACTTCCCGGTTCCTGGAGCAATACAAGTGCGAATTAACCCTGGTTAGCGTGTGGGTTGGGGGGGAGGCCTGAGAAATTAAGCAGCGTCAATTTCTCTCCTGAGAAATGACCCTGGCTGGCCAGAAAAATTCTGATGCTTGGCGTGAAATAAAGCTTTGCTTAACCTTTGATTTTGTATCAGCCTCGTTCCTTTAAATGGACCCGATTACCCCATTTCCCACACATGCCTAAACTACCAAGTGTACAGAAGTAGAAGGGTATAAATTACCCTCCCTGCTTGTGCTTGGGGCTCAGACCTTTGGAGAACAGTCTCCTCTGAGTCCGCTAGCATTAAATAAACCTCTGATCCTCCAAAGTACCGCTTGGTTCTTCCTCCAGGATTCAGTCTGGGTTCCATAACACCATATCACTATTTCAATCCTTGAAGCAGCCCAAACCCCCCTAAAACTCAAGCGTTGGGCCAGAAGTTCCTCCCTAAGTCTTTCTGAAAGCTAAGCCTTAAAGTTGTGGGGAACCACATATGGGCCGGGGTTAGGGAAGGCGAACAAGGCTGATGGAGGAGCCAAGATTGGGACATGTCTTGGAAGCTTGGGAGAAGACCAGTAGAGAAGGAGTCAGTTTGGGAGCTTTGCCCACTATGGTCAGGAGATGAAGAGAGGAGGAGTTTTGAGAGATGAGAACAGTCCAATAATGAGGCCATGGAAAGCCAGTGATGGGGGTGGAATGAAGGTTATTTACAAGCTGTCCTTTCATAAATTAGATATTCTAATAAACTATAAAATGTCTATATGCATTTGGATGACAGTTCTTTTTGTATAGCAAAAGAAATGCCAGTCAGTCCCATAAAATACTCCTTTAGAGGGGTAAATCCCTACAGTGGTGTATCCTCAGAAAGCAGCCTCCTCACAAGTTAGTTATGGATTCCCAGCATGACCCTTGACAGATCTCAGGCTTCCCCCAAGCGGACTTGCCCTCAGGAGCTTCCTGGATATGTGAACTGAAAGTGGTAAGCCTCTGCCCTCTTGGGATCCCAAATGTGGAGCATCCTTGGCTAAGGTTGGCTCTGCCCCCAGGATTTCCCAGTCTTGGTTGCAATCTGGAACACACACTGACATCAAGACAGTAGGGGCCTAGCATAGCATCTTGGACTTTGTAAGACACATTTTCAGTGCTGATGCCCTTGGAAGCCATAGCCTCTTGGACTCATCGGATTCTGGTAGGTTTGAAAATGTAAGTTTCATTATCATTCCAGAATAGTGAGACCAATAGGTTAGGAAAGAATTGCCCATGAAAAGAGTTACTCCTAGTTCCCAAGAGAAGGGAGCAAGCCACACCACAGTGGCGGGTAGAAAGGCACAAGGGAAGCACCGAAGTTGTTCAGAGGCAAAAGGAACTCAAGAAAGATATGGACAAATGTGTTTATTGTGGTTTCTGTGAGAATAAACAGGTGAGACATTGTAAACAGGCTGAAGATGAGTTAATTTGAATAATTTTGGTGGGCTCTGGGGTATAGGGGCTGCCTGGTACCTATGGGTGATTAGGGCGTGAGAACAGTGGCCCTCCAATGAGAAAGGTTGATAGAGGAGGTGGGGCGGGGGTATGGGCTCTGGATTGGTTAGTTTGCATATGAAAATCTGAGCAAGTCTATTATCTCTGGGTAAACCTTGGGAGAGACAGTCTATCTATAGTCAGCAAAGCCCCAAGTTGTCAGAGCACCAGAAATGAAGAAAATTTAAAAAGCATAATTAATATAGTACTCCTTGCTATAGCAGGAGTGTGGAAACTGGACTGATTGCCCCTTTGGCTGAAGTGAGACACCCTCATTCTTACTCAGTACTCTCCCCCCATGGTTCTTGGACAATTCAGGGTAGAGATACTGTGCTTCCTGCTAGTAAGGCAGATGGGGCCCCCAGCAAATAATTAGAAAACTGGCAGAGATGTGATCACATTTGATCTCTGAATTTGTACAGTATTCCACAGTTATAATAATGAGGCTTCAGTTGATTAGGATCTGCTGGGGAGAAAAATGTTTTCCCCTTTTTCTTTTATGATACTCTTACAGAACCTGGACTGAATCCTGGTGGAAGAACTAAGCAGCACTCAGAGACTTTGAAGGATTGGATGTTTATTTAACACTGGTGGGCTCAGAGGTCTGACCCTGAAGGTCTGAGTCCCAAGCACAAGCAGGGAGGATAATTTATATCCTTCTACTCCCACATACTTGGTACTTTCAGCACATGTGGGAAACAGAGTAGGGAAGAAGAACCCGGAAGGGCTTTGAAAAGGCAGGATTGGAATTCCCTTGCTGGTTTGGTCGGCCATCTTAGTGTGTAGTTTTTCCCTTATCAATACTTTGGCTGGTCTAATAAACAACTTACCGATTAATAGAAGAAAAATAAGTTTAATTACATATATCTGTGGTGCCTATAAGACTTTGAAACCCAAGGACAAGTCCAGCAATTGGGGTCTATATGCTATTTTGAACTCAGGAATGGGATAGGGGCCTGAGTCTTCACAGGTGAGGATAATTCATAGGAGAAGAAGAATAGGGGTTTGCTAATTAGATATTTGCCCTGCCATACAGATAGGCCATTCAGGTAAAAGTTGTCTTTGGTAATAGAGTGTGTGCTCTCTCTCTGCCTCTCTGTCTCTCTGTCTCTCTCAGAGCCAGGCCCACATCTAAATTCTTTCGGGCAGTTAAGGGAGAGGTAAAAGTCTTGGGGGGCGCCTGGGTGGCTCAGTAAGTTGAACATCTGGCTCTTGATTTCAGCTCAGGTCATGATCTTGTCATTGTCATGGGGCTCCCCACTCAGCAGGGAATTTGCTTGTCTCTCTCTCCCTTTGACCCTCCCCCTACTTGCATACCTGGTGCTTTCTCTCTCTCAAACAAATAAATAAATCTTAAAAAAAAAGTTTTTCTTGAGTCAGCTGGGTTTTAATTGTCTTTAGCTCAAAATAATCTACTTTTCAAGGGACATATTTTGAGGTTACATCTTTTGCTCCCTTTTAGCTCAAATATACAGAAAGAATTTTAAAGCATTTCATTTCAAAACTTCTCTGCAACTCTTTTTTTTTTTTTTTAAGATTTTGTTTATTTATTTGACAGAGAGAAACACAGTGAGAGAGGGAACACAAGCAGGGGAAATGAGAGAGGGAGAAGCAGGCTTCCCACCAAGCAGGGAGCCCGATGTGGGGCTCGATCCTGGGTCTCAAGGATCATGACCTGAGCCGAAGGCAGTTCCTTAACCAACTGAGCCACCCAGGCACCCCTCTGCCAACTCTTATTATCCTATGAAGATGAAAGAAAAAGAGAAATGGATTAATATTTAAATCAATTTAAAATGAATTAACCTGGGAAGACACATGGAACTTAAGATAATTCTTTAAATGCTGCAAACTTTTAGACAATTACAATTTGACAGGGATCGAACCCCTCAGTAAACATATGAAGGGTACCACAATATGCTATCCCCAAATATGTCTCTTCAGTATATGTATTATTTTGTGGTAAAAGATCATTGAGAACCAGCAGGTACAAGGAGAACTCTTTACCCCTAACTACCTAAAACTAGAGTATAAATTTCTCTCTCTTTTTTTTTTTTAGATTTTATTTATTTGACAGTGAGAAACACAGCCAGAGAGGGAACACAAGCAGAAGGAGTGAGAGAGGGAGAACAGGCTTCCCGCCGAGCAGGGAGCCCGATGTGGGACTCGATCCCGGGTCTCCGGGATCATGACCTGAGCCAAAGGCAGTCGCTTTAACCAACTGAGCCACCCAGGCGCCCCTAAATTTCTCTTTTTATAAAGGAAATTTATACTTATAAAGGAAATTTCCACATAAAGATGTCTCCGTATCAGGAGGAGAGCTACTCTCAGAGATAACCTTTATATTCCAAGAAGCTTTTATCAGTGTGACATGACAACCCTTATTTGTCATAAATTTCTTACCCTCCCCTTCCCATAACCTGGCTCTCCTGACCAGAAGCCCTAAAATTCTTTCCTTTGTCTGGCCTATGATGGTATATAAGTGTCAATCACCTGGCTGCTTCCTTGAGCCATGTTTTACTTGGTGAACTCCCATGCATGAGTGTGTAATTAAAACTGTTTTTGCTCTTATGACTCTTTTATCAGTTTGATTAATGGGCCTCAGACATTACATCTAGGAAAGCAGAGGGGAAAAGATTTTTCTCCTCCTACATATATATAAGCAAATACTGAGATATATCTATATACCTATATCTATATGGATAGATAGATAGATATCTCCACCCTTATTCTATGCATGTGAAGCTATGAGATTATTCTTTAACCTAAGTGTCATCTTTTCTCAAAGAATTTCTGGGCAATGCCTCCTGAGATGCTGTCCCAGTACCTGATTTATCACTGCATAAATGTCACATTACTGAATGAGGAGGGGTTAGCACAGAGGTTTCAATAATGAATAAGCTACAAGCTTTGTTCCCAAGGAGCTCCTGGACTAGAGATGAATGATTCTAAATGTCTTATGGGTCATAGATCCCTGAACATCCTTGTAAAGGTCCATGGACTGCAGATTAAGAACTCTGGTTTATCATGGAAGGCAGAAAGGTAAATTATACTTGAGGGTGTTTGATACAGTAGAAGTCTGTCTGTATAATAATGGTTATACACTAATTCAGGAAAAGCTCTTTACTAACCTCCCTCAACTGCTTAAATTTACATTAGAAAGGAGACTCTGTACTAGGAAGAAAGTTATTAACAGAGATTCCTCTTTATTTATACTTATTTGCATAGTAGAGCAAACTTTGTTTACCAAATATCTTTCACCTTTCTGCTAATGGTCTTCCTCTCTGTTCTATCTCTAGACCCCTACCCCTCACCTTAGCTCAGATGTCATATAAGTCTCATGTTTCATGTCTTTGAAATTTCATATTTGTGTGGATTCACTGTAGGTAAATTTTATTTTCTCCTGTTAATTGATCTCAGGTAAGCTTAATCCTTAGTTCAGCTAGAAGAATCTTGAATAAAGGAAAACTTTTTCTTCCCCCCAAATTCTGTGAAACATAATTTTAAGCAGCAAATACCAAATTTCAAATCAATAGTAAACATACTCTTCAAAAAAGTGTAAAATCTACCACCAAAGGCATGCAAAAATTTAGTTCTCGTTTTCTTTTTACTATTTACTTCCAAATCTATTTTTTTAATAATGGAAAGGAATACAGAATGTAAATAATTGTAAAACCTTAAATTATTTGACTGTTTAGTTTTCTAAGACAATGGTCTCTAAAGTCTTCTGTGTGTCCTTCAGGACTACACAAGACAACCCATGGGGATATCAGGAGAAACTATCACAGGTCTATTTCTATTTTTACTTCATGCTTAAAAGTGTCTATGTACTACATAATGTACACTGTATGTTACTATAGCATTATGCTTATATAATGTAGAAATAAATAATATGGAAGAAATATTTGGAGAGTATTTTAAAGTTGGTTTGAAATGCCCCAAATTCGGAGACCCCCGAAAGACAACCACCAGAGTCCAGAGTTAAAGCCAAAGGGCTAGGGTCGTTTATTGCAAGTTCGAACCCGGACCTCCGCGCACTCCTTACCAGTGATGCCAAGAGGCCCAGTGCAGCAGATTTTACAGCTTTTTATAGACAGGCACAAACAAATTTGGGACTTTTCACGGTACTTGGACTCTTATTGGCTGACTTTTAAATTTGAACACCAGCATGATCTGGTTGGTTCCCGCGTTTATTCACCGACCACAGAGGGGCACTCCCATCCAGCATGAAAGGGGGAAGGGTGAGTCTTTCAACATAGCCATATTCCTGGAGCCAAATGGCCATTATCTCTTGTTCTCAGATCTGAAGGCACCGAGAGGGGCTGTGTGATTACAGGGTGGCTATAGGAGGGCTGCTAGTGTTTTTCCACTTTCTTAGGGTCTAGCAAGTGAGTGTATAGAAGCCAGGTGGCTGTTATAATGGTCCTTAATTTTATTTTTCACGCTCCTCAGGTTCACTCTGATTCAGTACATTTTGGTCGTATTTTGAGACTGCTGTAGGACAAACTTTCTTTTTCAAAGGGAATAAACTGAAACACAGAGCTAGATATAAAATGTTAAATTATTGCATTTGGATTGGAAATCTTTACCATAGTTATCTCATATGCCAAAAATCACCAGGGGCACCTGGCTAGCTCAGTTGGTGGAGAATGGGACTCTTGATCTCAGAATCATGAGTCCAAGCCCCACATTGGGTGTGGAGACTACTTTAAAAAAAAAATCAACATAAATTCTATAAAAATGCCAAATTAATGTGTTACTTAATTTTTGCAAATTGTGGAGATACTTATAGAGAATTTTTTTTTTAAGATTTTATTTATTTGACAGAGAGAAACATAGCCAGAGAGGGAACACAAGCAGGGCGAGTGAGAGAGGGAGAAGCAGGCTTCCCACCAAGCAGGAAGCCCGATGTGGGACGTGATCCCGGGTCTCCGGATCATGACCTGAGCCGAGGGCAGTCGCTTAACCAACTGAGCCACCCAGGCTCCCCGTTATAGAGAATTTTTAAATGACATGAAAATAAAATGAAGGAAAATTTTTTTAAAATAACAGATGGAGAAATTGAGGCTCATAGTGTGACAGTTTTATTCAGGCTATTGCACTAGGGAGAAGGTTCATTAACTAGGACTATCTCAGTGAAAGGGAAGGAGGTCTGGGGTTTTATAGAAACAAGAACACAAGGGAATGAATCTAGGGGAGTTCTGGGAAGGTGGAGACAGGTCTTATCTTGGAATCTGGGAGGTCAGTGTCTTCCTTATATGTTGCGAAAAATACTGAGGCAACCGAGAAATTCAAGCAGCACACAGAGAACACAGCTTTATTGACACCAGCGGGCTCAGTGGGATCGCTCCCAAAAGTTTGAGCACCAGGCTACGATCGGGGCAGATATGTATAGGCAAGCTGGACACTTTTCTCAGGGTCCCTCAGTTGATTGGTTCAGGGTTATGCAGAAGTCCTTATGGCTATGTAGAAGCGACCTGGTAGGGAAGTGACAAGTCATTCTCGGAGGCTTTCCCATCTCAGTGAGGCGGCCATTTTGAATTGCCTTTTCCGCCTCATGTCCCTCCTCTTGATGATGGACAGGGATACCCTAGAGATCATTATTTGAATTTAGGGGCTGGTATCCCCAGAGAGTAAGGATACAGGCAGTTATGTGCTGAGAGATAGTATTTTTAATGAAACAGATGAAACCGTTAAGGATGCAGGGACCTAGGGTGATTAGGAGGAGCTATGATAGTAAAGGGCCCACCAAGAGTAAAAGCCAAGTTGTCCATGACTGGGGGTTGAATTCCCAGATGACAAACTCCTCCCGATGGTGTTAAATGCGTTCCTGAAGCTTTCAAATCTTCGAGGTCACAATCCCAGATTGGTTGTTGTTGTAACAGCATTCTTCCTATAGAAAGAAGTAAGTTCCTCCTTTTTCAGCAGTGAGGAGGTCCAGGGCCCATCGTTTTGAAGGGTCATGGTCGCCAGGCTGAAGAGCTGTGTCTGGAGGTATGTTAGGGAATCTGCAGTCCATTCTATATCATCATTGAGTTCCTTTAAGAGCTTGAAATAAAAGTTAACAGAGGTTCCAAAGCCTACAACACCGGTGGCTACCCCAGCAAAGATACCTATACCCAAGAGAATGGGTAAGGCGTTTGCTCACTGATTCTGGTGATGGGGAGAGACTCGGGACTGGAATTGGAGGTCAGAGTATAGCGAGGTTGAGGAGGATAAAAACACAAGTATGCAATCAGAGCTGGTATCTTTAATGTCACAGCACCTAAAGAGGAGATTGCCCTTGCAGGAGAGAAAAATGCAGAGGGGGTGGTGCAGTAAGGGAGAGGGGCTGTAAAGTTGAAGCAGCGGTTATCTGAGGGTTGAGATAGGCCTGGGGTAGGAAGCAAGTAAGATTGGGTGCTGGGGTCAGGGGAATAGTTACTTAGAGGTCCAGTGGTTACTGAAGCATTTGTAGTGGCCAGCTGGGTAGAACAGGGGTGGCATTTGGTAGTGGCATTTGGTAGTGGCCAGCTGGGTAGAACAGGGATCCCGAACAGGGCTGACCAGGTGAGGGGGAGACAGACCCAACAGGCTTTGTTGATGGGATCCTGAGAGGAATTTAGCCATAGTTGATAAATGGTATTGGTAAGTTGCCTTGTGAGCCCCTCAAGAGTATCTGGAAGTCATGTGAGTTGTTGAAGGGAGGTCAGGTTGATTCTTTGGTAATGGGGCTGGGGTGCTAGGGTTCGGCTGGCTAGTCAAGCCATACCCTGCTCCCAGAGGGTGATATCTTGGACACCGTCTCCATCTGAGGAGTCAGCCTGGACTAGATAGGTCCAACACACTGGACCTGCCCTTGGATATATGCTACAGGGGGCTCTGGAGGTTTGTGTTCGGGTTGCCATCCAGAAAATGTGACCCGGGGCATGGGGGGGTTGTGCAAGTAGTTGGGGTTGTCCCTTTGTAACATTTCTTGGGCATCAGAGTAAAGGATTGGCAGTACCAAGACCTCCTGGAGCCTCTCATTCAGTTACATGTGGTAAGACCCTGGCAGAAACAGACAGGAGAAGACCAATAGTCCTAGAATAAAGTTCCATTTGGGTAGTTGGGAGCTTAAAGGCCCTTCTTGAGAGTTATTTTCAGGGGGCCTGAAGGTGACAGGTGTGAAGTCCAGGAGGTTTGGTCCAGGTTTGCCTTCTTCACCTGCGAATGGTGGATCCATGGTGTGATGTTGGAAACTCTGAAGGTGGTAGGGGTTATTAGGATTAGGATTACTGTATGTGGACTGGTCCAGGTTGGGTGGAGGGATTCATGCTTTTAATCTTTTACTCAGACCTCACTTCCAGGGCAGAAGGAATGGACAGGGGCTCCTAGAAATTTAGGGGCTCTCTCTAGGTGTGTATGTGTTTTGTGAGGCTCTGTCCCAGGGATATTAGTTGGCTCTGTAAGTGTGTGTCCCCTAGGACATTGAGATTCCCCAGGATGGAGGATAACAGGGGGGTGGCCTGCCATAGAGGATTTTAAATGGAGAGAACTCATGTTTTTGTGGGGTGCAGCAGGACCAGAGAAGGGCTAAGGGGAGTAAACCTGTCCACCATAGGGAAGTCTCAGTATGTAACTTAGATAAGGTTTCTTTGAGGGTACGGTTCATGTGTTCTACTTTCCCCAAACTCTGAGGTTGGTAGGCTGTGTGCAGTTTCCAAGTGATGTTGAGGGCTGAAGCTAGTCCTTAGAGAACCTCTGAGATGAAGGCTGGACCATTGTCACTGTGAATGATAAGCGGAATCCTGTATTGAGGAACAATTTCCCAGAGTAGTATCCTGGTGACCTCCTTGGCCCTCTCAGTTCAGGTGGGAAAAACCTCAACCCACCCCGAGAGGGTGCAGACTAGGACCAAGAGATATTTGATGCCTCGGTGAGGGATCGTCTTGATAAAATCTACCTCTAAATCCTTGAAGGAACGCTCCTGTGCGTTGTAACCCAGGGGATGGTGTGGGTCAGTTTTTGGGTTGTGTCTAGCATAAGTGACAGAAAGGTCCATGACCAACTTGCATAAAGTTGCGAGTCTGGCAATGTAGAAGTGTTTTGCCAGGAGTTTTTCAAGTCCTGTTTTTCCCAAGTGTGAAGTTGAATGTTGTTCAGTGACAGCATAGGGAGCGAGGTTTGCTGGAATGAAGAAGCATCCATCTGCAAAGTTCCACCACACTTGGGGATGGTGAATGGCTCCCTCAGTTTTGGCCCAGTCATCTTCAGCTGTTGTATAAGTAGGATTTTGTAAGGAGTGGGTAACAGCTGCTCTAATGGCAGGTTGTCCATCTTGGGCAGCTTCTCTGGCTGCCTAGTCAGCTAGGTGGTTCCCTGTAGCTGGCTCAGCATCTCCTTTTTGGTGTCCCCAACAGTGGATGATGGCTAAGCTATGGGGTGCCCATACTGCTTCTAATAACTGGGGGATTTCATTTTTGTTTTTGAAGGTTTTTCCATTGGATATGAGGAGTCCTCTTTCTTTGTAGATTGCCCCATGTTTATGCAGAGTAGTGAAGGCATATCTCGAGTCAGTATATACATATATTGACCTTTTTGTCTTTGGACAGTAAGGGCACCTGGATGGGGACCCAGAGTTTAGCTCTCTGAGCTGACCATCCCGCAAGGAGTGCTTTGGCTTCTAGGACCTCTGTAGCCATGGTGATGGTGTAACCCACTTTTCTTAGGCCATTGCTTAGGAAGCTGCTACCATCAGTGTATAGGGTAAGGTCAGTGTTCGTCAGAGGAGAGTCCTGGAGGTCTGGCCAGGTGGCGTAGACTTCAGTTATGATTTCCACGCATTTATGTTCTGGTTTTCCTTCTGCTGTGGGGAGGCAGGTTGCTGGGCTGAGGCCTTGTACAGTCTGAAAGTTTGTGTGGGGATATTCCAAGAGAAGTCCTTGGTACTGGGTGAGTCTGGCATTGGAAAGCTATCTTGGCCCCTAGCAATTCATGAGAGTAATAACAGAATGTGGGACCTTTATTGTAAGTTGCTGGCCAAGGGTGAGCTTGTCAGCTTCCCAGATGAGGAATACAGTTGTGGCCAGGGCTCGCAGACAAGGGGACCACCTGGAAGCTACTGGATCTAATCTCTTAGACAGGTGTACAGTGGGCTTTGCTCAGGGTCCAACCACCTGAGTCAGGAGTCCTAGAGATGTCTTGTCTTTTTCATGGACATACAGGCAAAAAGGCTTCCTCTGTATCAGGCAGGCCCAGGGCTGGGGCCTTCCCAATTAAGTCTTTGAGTTCTGCGAAGGCCTTTTCCTGTGTATCCCCCCATTGTAGGGATTGGCTGTCTTGCCCCATGAGTGAGTCATAGAGAGGTCGGGCTATGACTGAAAAACCAGGGATCCAGATCTGGCAGAACCCAGCCACCCCCAGAAACTCACACAGGGCCTGTTTGGTGGTGGGCTGTGGAATATTTGTAATGACTGCCTTTTGCTCTGTGCTAAGAGCCCGTTTTCCCTGGGTGATTATGAAACTCAAGTATTTGACCTCCTGCCTTCATAGTTGGGCCTTTCTCCAGGATACCCGATATCCCTTTCTAGCCAGGTACAGTAGATCAAGTGATACTTAGTGACAAGTTTTCTTAGCTGGGCAGGCGACAAGGAGGTTATCCTGGAGCAAGGTAGAGCCAGTCTGCTCCTGATGGAAGTCAACAAGATTGGAGGCCAGGATCTCGCTGAACAATGTTGGAGAGTTTTTGAACCCCCGTGGGAGTCTTGTCCAAGTAAGTTGCCTTTGGTGTCCTGAATTTGCCTCAGTCCATTCAAAAGCAAAAATGGGTTGACTTACAGGAGCTAGTAGAATGCAGAAGAAAGCATCCTTGAGATCCAAGCAGGTGAACCAAACGGTGTCTGGTGGGATTTGGCTAAGCAGGGTGTAAGGGCTGGGTACCACCAGATGCAGGGATTGGGTGACTTGATTGATGGCACGCAGGTCCTGAATTGGGTGATAATTGCCATTGGGCTTTTTGACAATGAGCAGTGGAGTGTTCTAGGGGGACTGGCATTCGACAAGGATGCCTGCTTTTTTTAGTGATTCCAGATGGGTTTGCATACCTATTTGGGCTTCCCGGGAGATTGGGTATTGCCGCTGTCATTGTGGCTGGGCTCCAGCCTTTAATCCAATAATGACTGGGGCTCACCAAATACCAAGTCTGGGTGGGTTGTCTTCTGCCCATACTCCTGGTACTGCAGTCTAGTAAGACTCGGGATTGGTCTCAGAGTCTTCTGGTTTGAACAGCCTTCATTCTTCATCCCAAGGTGTGTTGAGAGACAAGATAAGCTGAGCCGTAGTGGGGCTTAAGCTCACTGTGGCCTGTCCAGACAGTTCAAAGGAGATTTGTGCTCCTAATTTTGAGAGTAAATCTCTTCCCCTTAATGGGATAGGGCATTCTGGAATGTACAGGAACTTGAGAGACACAACGTGGCCTCCCAACTTACAGGCTCAGGGTCGACAAAATGGCTGACTTGTGGCCTGGTCTCTTGTAGCACCCATAATGGTTACAGTTGGTTGGTGAGGGGTGCCACAGGGGTGGTCACCACCGAGTGTTCCGCTCCTGTGTCTACCATAAAGGTTATCCTTTGGCTTCCAACATTCATATAAACCATGGGCTCCCTGGGGCCTAACATCATTGAGTCTGATTCTTGTCAGTTTGAGGCCAAATTGGTGAGGCCGATAAAGTCTGGATCTTGGTTTGCCTGGGGCAACCCGCAGGTTGGATGGAAGGTTTGAATGGTCTGGGCTTTCGATTTAGGCATTCATATTTCCAGTGTCCCATTTCCTTGCAATATTCATATTGATCATTCTTGAGGGTCCTGTACTGTAGAGGCTGACAGCATTCTGCATAGTTGAGGGCCTTGTTGGAGGGCCGGGGCTAGCAGGGTGATCTTTTGTTTCATCTTTTTTTAGCCTCTCATTTGATCATAGTGTTCTGGGTTCAGTAGACTTTGTTTGCTATCTCTAGTAGCTGGGTGATGTTCATCCCAGTGAAACCCTCAAGCTTTTGGAGTTTGCAGCGGATGTCAGAGGCCAACTGAGCCGTGAAGGCTGTGTTTACCACTCGTTGGTTCTCTGGTGCCTCTGGATCAAATGGGGCGTATATGTGGAAAGCCTCACAGAGCCCTTCATAGTAATTGCTGGGTGTCTCTTCTCTGTCCTGGGTCACATCAGCCATCTTTGACATGTTGGCTGGCTTTTTGGCACATTGGCAGAGGCCCCTCAGGATAGTGTCCTGGTAGTACTTGATAACATTTTGGCCTTCCTCGGTGTTGAAATCCCAGTCAGGCCGGTTGTCCAAGGCAGACTCTTGGGCCTATCCTTCAGCATTTAATGTGCTGGCTGGTGCCACGTCCTTGAGCTATTTACGTGCCTCCTGAAGAATGGTGCTTCTTTCCTCGGTGTTGAACAAAGTGCAAAGGAGCTGTTGGCAGTCTTCCCAGGTTGGTCAATGGGTTAAGAAGATAGATTCCATGAGGTCAATCATTGCCTGTGGCTTTTCTGAATAGGCCGGAATATGATGCTTCCAGTTTAGGAGGTCTTTGGTGGTGAAGGGCTGGTAGTAGATAATAGGTCGGCCTGGTTGGGGGGGGTTACATCTACTCCAATCATGTCAGGACTCAAGTTTCTCGGAGGGGCATCTGGTAAGCTGGGATTTCCTGTGTTCAGAGGCGGCATGCTCCATGTTTTGTGGTTTGTGCTCTGGGGAGGATTTCTCATCAGGAACGGTCAGCAAAGGGGCAGGTGCCAGCTGTGGACTCATCGAAATCTAGGGGGCTGGAGGTGGTGGGGAAACTGCAGTCACTGGTGTGGCCAGAGGCATATCAGAGGGGCTACCGTTGGCGTTGGATTGGGAGGAGGAGGAGAGGATGACCAGTGGTGAAACTGAAGGTGGCCAAGTGCCAGGTCCCACTTCGGGTGCAATTGGGAGGACCGGAGGCATATAAGGTGATGGGAGTTCATCATCTGAGTCCCCCTGGTATATGGCCTTATTTCAAAATGCCCCTGAACAAAAATAAAAACAAAAACAAAAACAAAAACAAAAACAAAAAAACCAAAATGCCCCTGGTTGGTTGAGCAATGAGGATCCTGCACTGTCTCTTGCCATTGGCACAGAACCGTACCCATAGGGGAAGGGTCCTGGCTATTCTAACCAGGAGTCAATATATGGAAACAAGTCCAGATGTCCTCGGTTTTCTGTGAGTATACAATAAACTCGTCAGTCGGTGGGGAGGTCTAGGGTTCCTTCTGAGGCCCAGCCAACATCAAAAGTAGGCCATTCCAGTTCACATAGGGTTCTCAGATTTCCCGGGGTCATGTGTACCCTGTAGTTGGCACTAAAGCCTTTCTTGAAGTTTTTAAGCATACAACCTAAGACAGTGGGTTTACTGGGTTTCTCACCCATTGTGAACAGTGTCACAGGCAAAGGGTGGGGTTCTTTCAGATGCTGTCCTGCTCGCGTCCTTTGCAGGATCTTAGGAATGTCTTAGCTAAGGGCTATCGTATAAGCCCCTGACCAGGCTACTCCGTGGAGTAGATGACCGTTATGCCATATGATGCTTCATGAGACTCAGGGTGCAGCCCACTCAGACTCTGTAGCCAAAGTGGTGGAGCCATACAGATATACTCACACACATTCAGCTACTGTTCAGATTCAGACAGGTTGGACACCCCCCCTCCAGGTGTTCCTGACTAATGGGAGGTGATCAGGCTCCCTTTCTGTCCAGTGGGATGGGTCTGACTCGGGCAATGGCCCTGGGGCTTACCTGGTCTGACGGGTGGATCCAGCCAGTTTTCCCTGGCCTCTTAATGCTGGTCCAGCAGGGCAGAGGCAAGCTGCAGCTGTCCTGGAGAACCTAGCCTTGGGTCCACCGAAATCAGCAGGGCATGCCTAAACTCTGGGGTAGGTACTCCATCATCCTCCACTGCCATCTCCTGTCCCACACTGGTGGCACAATGGGCCAGTGCGGTTGGGTTTCCTGGTCAGGGAACCAAATGTTGCAGAAAATACTGAGGCGACCGAGAAACTCAGGCAGCATGTGGAGAACTGGGAGAACACAGCTTTACTGACACTGGTGGACTCAGTGGGATTGCTCCCAAAATTCTGAGTGCCCAGCTATGATGGGGCAGATATTTATAGGCAAGCTGAAGACTTTTAATGGGGTCCCTCAGTTGGTTAGTTCAGCGTCATGCAGAAGTCCTTATGGCTATGCACAAGTGACTTGGTAAGGAAGTGACAAGTCATTCTCGGAGGTTTTCCCATCTCAGCGAGGTGGCTGGCAAGGTGGCTATTTTGAATTGCCTTTTCTGCCTCAGTGAGATTAGCTGTTCCTGGAATACAAAAAAGGGTGAAGGGATTTTGAAGTACAAAAGGGTGGGGGTATTTCTTAACCCTCAATGTGTTCTTGGGGCTCAAGTAAAATTCAGTATTGTCAAAAGGTTGAAACAAATGTTCAAAGTCAATTAGCCAGTAAGTGGACCAGCTGGATTCAGACCCAGTCTGACTGGTGCAATCTCTTCTGAATTTGTGGCCAGAGCAACAGTTTCTGTAAAAAGAGAGATTGAGTGCTATTCAGCCAGGGAAGGCCAGGCCAGAGAAGACTTCAACTTGTGATTCAGACCAGTTATCCCATGAGCATGCATGGAATCATAGAGCTGGGTTCTAATTAAATAGCTCTAGGATCAGCCTTTGAGAAATGCAACAAAACAAGGTCCAGGCTAAAGATCCCAGGCTGGGAAAGTCCCAGGCTCTCTATAAGCAAGAACAACCAGGAACTGACAAAGACACCAAGGCAGAAGCTATTTCAGCTCTTCTTCCACTTTCAATACTCCTCTGGATTGCACGCTGGGCACATATGCAGGGAGTCTGAGAGAGACCTGTTCCACTTCCAGAGGGCTCTTCAGGGGAATCCTAGTGGCTAACTTGGCAGAGCAACTAGCTGCTTCACATTAATTAGCCATCATTCTCACGGACTCATTAAGCAAGTTCAAGGACCTTTATTGCTTTGTTGACTGAAGGGTAAAATCAGAATGAGTTCTTTACACTTGTGCAGCTTAATAATTAAAAGGCAGAGAGGTAGTTCTGTGCTTTCTAACTTGTGGGGCCTCACTTTCCCTTAGGCTGCTAATGTGAATATCCTCTTATCTATTTATTTACTTAAAGATTTTATTTATTTATTCAAGAGAGAGATTGAGAGAATGAGCAGGAGGAGAGGCAGAGGGAGAGGCAGACTCTCTGTGGTGCAGGGAGCCCAACATGGGACTCAATCCCTTAGAATCATGACCTGAGCTGAAAGCAGATGCTTAACAAACTGAGCCACCCATGTGCCTGAATATCCTCTCAGTTAATATATTGAGCACCCACAATGTGCTAACCCCTGACACAGCCTATTAGTGAATAAAACAGATAAACATACTTCCTCTTCTGAGGCTTACAAGTTAGTGGAGTAAAGAGAAAATGAACACAGTAAATAAGTACATTATGGAGAATGAGAAAACATGATAGGTGCTTTAGAAAAATAATAGAGCTCTGAGGGAGGGGTCAAGATGGTGGAAGGCCAGGTGACCGCATTTCGGGGAGTTCCCTGAAGAGAGCTGAATTCCAGCAAAAAAACCACTACAAGACCACCGTGAACACCCATGAAACCAGCCTGAAATGTGATATTTCCCACTTCTGGACCGCCACGAGAGACAAAGAACATCGGCAAAAAGGTAGAAACAAATTGGAGGGTCTGGA
>PITA01028358.1:0-19511 GCA_004023965.1 Spilogale gracilis
AATCTCAAAGTATCTCTATTATAGGGTTGTTCCGAGGATAAAATGAATTAATATATATAAAACACAAAGAACAGATGCCTGCCACAGAATAAGTACAATACGTTCTGTTATTATTCGTTAAGTGATAAAAGTACCTTCAATAGTTTGAACTAATTTTATTTAGAATAAGAATAGCCCTAATATTAAGAAAGAATACACATTACAATTAAAATTGTACCTAACTATATTCTCTTGGCTAATTTGATAATAGTCTTAACTTTCTTTTTAATTTAGATTTTATTTAACAGAGACAGGAAAAGAGGGAACACAAGCAGGGGGAGCAGGAGGGGGAGAAGCAGGCTTCCCGCTGAGCAGGGAGCCTGATGACAGGCTCTATCCCAGGATGCAGGATCATGACCTGGGCGGAAGGCAGGTGCTTAATGACTGAGCCACCCAGGCACCTGAATAGTCTTAACTTTTTCAAAGATACTTTTTAATGATTTTAAGCAAACTAATAATATCGTTAGTAACGATCACAATAGATGAATCGAAAGTTTCTCATATACTTCTATGGGCTTTTTAAAATTCTCTACTTAGTCATTTGAATTAATCATGTAACAGTTATAAACACAAACAAGCTGACAAGTGTACTTACCCTGAAGATCTTACATCTACCTGGGAGTCACTATTGTCAATAACAATGAAAAATAATGAACTATATTCCTATTCCTCTAAAATACCACTTAATTCTTTAATCTAGAGAATTATACTTGCTATCAGCAGATGTGTAGAAACTTAACACAGTTTCACTAAAATTAGTCTAAAGGCTTTACTTCAATCCAAGGACATTTTTTAAGTTTTTGTTTTAATTCCAATGAGCTAACATACAGTCTAATATTAGTTTCAGGTGTGCAATTAGTGATTCAACAATTTCACGATCATCTGATGTTCATCACAAGTACACACCTTAATCCTTATCACCTATTTTACTCATCCCCCCACCCACCTTCCCTTTGGTAACCATCAGTTCTCTATATTTAAAAGTCTGTTTCTTGGTTTGTCTCTTTAAACTTCATTCGTTTGTTTTCTTAAATTCCACATATGAGTGAGATGATACAATATTTGTCTTTCTCTGACTGACTTATTCTGCTTAGCATTTTATCTTTTAGTTCCATCTATGTTGTTGTAAATGGTAAGATTTCATTCTTTTTTACAGCTGAATAATCCACAGTATGTAGAATATTTGATAGATATATTATATACATATAATATATATCACATCACATTTTCTTTACCCATTCATCTATCATTGGACATGGGCTGCTTCTATAGTTTGGCTATTATAAATAATGCTGCTGTAAACACAGAGATGCATGCATCCCTTTGAATTAGTGTTTTTGTATTTTGGGGGTAAAGACCCATAGTGTGATGGCTGGATCATACAGTTTTTTAATTTTTGAGGACACTCCATCTTGTTTTCCACAATAGCTGTACCAATTTGCATTCTCATCAACAGTGCATCTTCCCCAACACTTGTTCCTTGTGTTTTTGACGTAAGCCATTCTACCAGGTGTGAGGTGATACCTTACACTGTAGTTTTTGATTGGCCCTTCCCCTGATGATGAGTGATATATGTGATATATTTCATGTGTCTGTTGGTCATCTGTATGTCATCTTTGGAGAACTGTCTTTTTGTTTTCTGCCCATTTTTTAATTGGATTATTTGTTTGGGGGGTATTTAGTTTATATATTTTAGGTACTAACCCTTTATTGGATATGCCATTTGCAAGTATCTTCTATTTTGTAGGTTGCCTTTTAGTTTTGTTGTTTCCTGTGCTGTGCAGAAACATTGTATTTTGATGTAGTCCCAATAGTTTATTTCTGCTTTTATTTCCCTTGCCTTGGGGGACACATCTAGAAAAATATTGCCACAGCTCATGTCAGAGACATTACTGCCTATGGTCTCTTCTAGGGTTTTTATGGTTTCAGGTCTCACATTTAGGTCTTTAATCCATTTTGAGTTTATTTTGGGGTATGGTGTAAGAAAGTGTTTAGTGTTCCCAACACAATTTGTTGAAGAGACGGTCAACAGTTGGATATTCTTTCCTGCCTTGTTGAAGATTAATTGACCATACAGTCGTGGGTTTATTTCTTGATTTTCTATTCTTTTCCACGGATCTATGCATCCATTTATGTGCCAGTGCCATACTGTTTTCATTACTACAGCTTTGTAATAGAACTTCAAGTCCAGCATTGTGATACCTCCAGCAATTTGCTTTTATTTTTCAAAACTGCTTAGCTACTCAGGGTCTTCTGTGGTTCCACACAGATTTTATTGTTGTTGGTTCTATTCTGTGAAAAATGCTGTTGGCATTTTGATAGAGATTGCATTAAATGTGTAGACTGCTTTGGGTAGCACAGACATTTTAACAATATTTGTTCTTCCAATCCATGAGGCAGGGTATGTCTATTTCTTTGTGTCATCTTCAATTTCATTCATCAGTGTTTTATAGTTTTCAGAGTAAAGGTCTTTCACCTTTTTGGTTAGGTTTGTTCCTAGGCATCTTATTACAATTATAAATCAGATTACTTTCTTAATTTCTCTTTCTGCTTCTTCATTATTGGTGCACAGAAATTCAACAGATTCCTGTACATGAATTTTTGTATCCTGTGACTTTACTGAATTAGTTTATCAGTCCTAGTACTTCTTGGCGGAGTCTTTCAGGTTTTCATTAGATAGTATCATATCATCTACAAATAGTGAAAGTTTTACTCCTTTCTTACCATTTTGGATGCCTTTTATTTCGTTTTGTTGTCTCACTGCTATGGCTAGTATTTTCAGCACAACGTTGAATAAAAGTGGTGAGAGTGCCGTCAGAAAGGATGAATACCCAACTTTTGTAGCAACTAGGGAGGAAACGAAACAACAGAGATTTTGAACACAGAAACAAACTGAGGGACTTGGAGGGAGGGAGGTGGAGGGATGGGAGAGCCTGGTGGTGGGTACTGGGGACACCTAAAGCGTGGAGCACTGGGTGTGGGGAATGGGGAATGAATCTTGAAACACTGGAAAAAAAAAATTTAGTAACAATAAAAAAAAAAAAAAAAAGTGGTGAGAGTGGATATCTTTGTCTAGTTTCTGACCTTAGGGGA
The DNA here is from genome assembly GCA_004023965.1 of Spilogale gracilis. Classification (NCBI taxonomy): domain Eukaryota; kingdom Metazoa; phylum Chordata; class Mammalia; order Carnivora; family Mephitidae; genus Spilogale; species Spilogale gracilis. Next base: position 3,133 of record PITA01028358.1, read on the forward strand.
AAAGCTCTGTTTTTCCCCCCTGAGGATGTTAGTTGTGAGTTTTTCACACAGAACCTTTATTATGCTGAGGTACGGTCCCTTTAACTTTTACTCTTACTTTGTTAAACCTCTTACTTTGTTAAGAGGGCTTTTTTAATCACGAATGGATATTGTACTTTGTCAAATGCTTTTTCTGCATCTATTGAAATGATCATATGGTCCTTATTCTCTTATTGATGTGATGAATCATGTTGATTGATTTGCAAATACTGAACCACCCTTACATCCCTGGAATAAATCCCACTTGATCATAGTGAATGATTTTTTTTTTAACGTGTTGTTGAATTTGTTAGTAACTTACTGACCATGTTTTGCATCTATATTCATCAGGGATACTGGCCATTCTCTTTTTTAGTAGTGTCTTTATCCAGTTTTGGTGTCAGGATAATGCTAGCCTCACAGAATGAATTTGGAAGTTTTCCTCCCCTTTCTATTTTTGGAATAGTGTGAGAAGAATAAGTGTTAACTCTTCTTTAAATGCTTAGTAGAATTTGCCTGTGAAACCAGTTGGTGTTGGACTTTAGTTTGTTGGGAGTTTTTTCATTACTTACTCAATTTCTTTGCTGGTGATCAGTCTGTTCAAATTTTCTACTTCTTCCTGCTTTAGTTTTGGTAGGTTATATGTTTCTAGGAATTTATCCGTGTATTGTAGTTTGTACAATTTGTTGACATATAGTTTTTCATAATATTCTTATTGTATTTCTGTGATACTGGTTATCTCTGTCAACTGTGATTTTGAGTCCTTTCTCTTTTTTTCTTGATAAGTCTAACTAGAGGCTTATCAACTTTTTTTTTAGAGGTGTATCAACTTCATTGATTTTTTTCACAAAATCAGCTCCTGGTTTCATTGATGTGTTCTATCATGGTTGTTTTTTGTTTGCTTGTTTTTTGTTTTGTTTGTTTGGTTGGTTGGTTCTACCATGTTGTTTTTTCGTTTCTAGATCATTTATTTCTATTCTAATCTTTATTTTTTCCTTCATTCTACTGGTTTTAGGGTTTGTCATTGTTCTTTTTCTAGCTTCTCTAGGTTTAAGGTTTGCATGATTAAGATTTTTCTTAGTCTTTTGTTGCTAAACACCTCCCTGTTAGAATTGCTTTTGCTGTACCCAAAGCTTTTAGACTGCTGTGTTTTCATTTTCATTTGTTCCCACATATTTTTTTATTTCTTTTATTTCCTGGTTGACCCATTCATTATTTAATACCATGATATTTAACCTCCATATATTTGTGGTCTCCAGATTTTTTCTTGTGGCTGACTTCTAGTTTCATAGCATTGTGGTCAGGAATTTTTCAATTTTTCAGCTTACATAAATTTTTATGTAGCTTTCTTAAGAATATTGTCTGCTACATATTAATTTAAGCTTCCTTTACCTTTCAGTTAAAAAATGGTAAATATAATAGGCTGTCAATGTCTGTAAAGATTAATAATCCTGATAACTGAAACTGCAGCAAAGATTAAAGTGATTTTTTAAAAAGATTTTATTATTTATTTGAGAGAGAGAGAGAGATCACAGATAGGCAGAGAGGCAGGCAGAGAAAGAGGGGGAAGACGGCTCTCCACCGAGCAGAGAGCACGATGTGGGACTCGATCCCAGGACCCTGAGATCATGACCTGAGCCGAAGGCAGAGGCTGAACCCTCTGAGCCACCCAGGCACCCAAAGATTAAAATGATTTAATTGGTTTTTCTCTACATACATAAAGCTCTATACATATTAGAATAACTTGTGATATACTCTATTCCAACATTCTTTGCTCAAAGCCAAAGTCAATTCAGTTAAAATGACGTTGTTTGTATGACATAATTCTGTTTTTAAAATATATTAACCTATTCAATGGCCATGATATTATAAAGACTTCCAAACTACATAGACACCCATAGCTCATCAGCCCATACAGGCTCATATGGGACTGTTCAAATATGAACCTACTTGGACGCTCTGATTTAGTTCTGATGAGATAAAGAGATTAGTTCTCAAGTTTGCTGCTAACTGCAAACCAGCAAATAGCTTAAATTCTTTGGGAAGCAACAAGAAAAACATTGGTATCACCTGTCTGAGAAATCCAAGAACATTTTAAGTAATAATATAAATAACTATAGCACTGTTATTAAAACTTTAACATTACATACTCTATCATGATAATTTTATTAAGATGACTAAAAAATAGGTAAGTACATACTGTTTTTGGTTTTTTTACCTCTGTGAATTGGTTCAAGCTGCGTTCTTTTTTTTTTTTTTTAAGATTTTTTTTATTTATTTGACAGAGAGAAACACAGCCAGAGAGGGAACACAAGCAGGGGGAGTGAGAGAGGGAGAAGCAGGCTCCCTGCTGAACCCAATGTGGGGCTCGATCCCGGGTCTCTGGGATCACGACCTGAGCCGAAGGCAGTTGCTTAACCAACTGAGCCACCCAGGCACCAAGCTACTTTCTTCTTTTACACAGTGTTACTACTAAATGCAAAGGCTCTGTCCACAGAAAATTAAGATTCATTGCTTTCCAAATGCAAACTTAAATTTTAACAAACTTAATCTATGAAACGCAAGATTAGAGGAAAATACAGTATCTGCATAATTAAGAGTGAAATGTATACGTATGTGTGTGTAGGTGTGTGTGGTCTAAAATTATTTTAAAGCCTCAAGACATTTAAAATAGGAATAATTTTAAAATAGTATTTACACACAACTTTTTACAACTACATTTACTAATAAAAGGCATAGTTGCTCATTTCTCCCTCTATTACCTTTTGGAGAGCATCCCTTAAAATAATTAATTCATTAAAGTGAATTTTAGAAAAAAAGATGAACATTCAAAAACAGACTTCATACATTCTTCAAATCTATTTTGCAACTTACCTTTCAGTTTCTTCCATATGACCCCAAAGTAAATCAATGGGTCTATAAAACTCACTTTTTAAAAAAACCTATGGCATCTTTCTTAAGATATTTTCACCTTTTTTAGTCACAAAGATAAGGTATACAATACTTTAACTTAAAGTTACACTAATATTCTGTGTGTACAGATACAAATTATATTTAATAATTATGAAGATTATTCCCATACATGACTTTATTCTAAAAAATTCTATGGAAGGAAAAAATGTGGTAATGTTAAATCATATGAAACCTTCAGTATTCAAACTTTATTTTAATTTAATAAAGAAAAATAAATCTTTCTTATAAGTCTTTTCTTTAGAGGAAAATGATATACAAAAAAAATAAAATAAAAGAGATGGTTGGATATGCTTTTAATTCACTTATTAAGTCTTATCAGCTAATCACTCCAAAGCATAGTTACCTAGTACAGTAATGATGAGAACACAACAAGATTTTCAATCACCAAATCATAATTAATAGTTAATTTGATGTTCTAAAGTTTATTTTTATTATTTTAATTGTATTGTTTCTATTGGTAATGATCAATGTGATTTGTTCAATTCAAGGTTAGAGTACTTTTAGAGATAGGTGAATACTTTAATTCATAATTGTGTTAATTTATCTAGAGACATATTATGACCTTTATGCAAAAATCGGCTTAATGAAGTCCCAAAAGTCAGAAACTTACTAGTAATTAAGGGCTCACCTATAGGAGATCATGAACTTCTTTACAATTTTCTTAATACTGTTTTTAAAATTTGGGGGGGACATTTAACTTTATCAGTTGCATCCCAAAATTCTGCCTTGACACAAGTGACCATTTTGTTTCCTGTCTTGCCCGCATTTAGAAAAGAGATTATTTTTAAATCTTAATTCAATTATCTAAAACACATTTAATATTCTGTCAGAATGGGCAGAAAATATGAATTGTACATATCAGTATGCAGAATTAATTTAATGCAAAATTTAATGCTTTGAATTTTCAGAAAAAAATACTGTCACTATAACTCAAATATCATTTTAAAAAGGTCCTTAAGAGGTGATCATTCACATTAGCAAAATACTCAGAAGTGACTAAAAACTTGTTTTCATTTTTTCTAAGACTGTATCTGTTTGATGAAATTTTAAAGTGGAATAAAATAAAGCACATTTTATGTTGCCTTTGATCTTTAACTTGTAGCTTTATCTCCCAGGTCAGAGGACACATTATTCAATTTCACTATATTTTGTGTAAAAGCACTGTAGCGTTGAAGATGACTTTCAGTACAAATGTCATGGTACTTAAAGCTAAACCAGAATCTAGTTTTTCAGCTTCTTAATTAAAATCATAGTTTAAAATAGTCTGACAATATTATCTTTATTCTTTCCAGTTGAACAGCAACAGAATTTTCACATCTTTTATTCGATCAAGCTTAGCAACTTAAGACTCTTTTATTTTCTAACACACCAAAAACAATTTCACAAAGCAAAACAGTTACTTTATTTTTCTGTATGTAATAAGAAGTGATCACTCATTTCTTACTTCTCATACATACAATATATAAACTTCACTCAAAAATTACTTTTACTTGTCATACAGTCTGCTCCAAAGAAGGAAGGTTGAAATAGCCTAAGGTTACCCAAAAGTCCCTCAGAAGATTTTAAGTGGATATGGGAGAATTTTGCTAAATCAAAAGTATAGGGGAAAATGTCCTTCTGAATCAAATAAGGATAGGAAGAGAGAATATCAAAGTAAATATTCCACAAAATATTATGCTATAAAAATGTAAATATTAATTTTTAATATATTATAGAAAAGGAAGGCACAACAAACACTTGTTGAATGATAAAGAATGATTACCATATCCCAAGTATCATATTCAAATGCAACTTCATATTACTTTAATTTTTTAGGCAATCATTAAAAACTATATTTGCATAAATCCTTAGAAAAGATAATAAATAGGTTCTGTTGTTCTTACTTCCTTGTTCTTTGATATTAAAATAAGACCTCTATCAATAATCTGGGAGCTGGGTTAAATTTATCTTATAATATGTAAATACTATGTATTCCAGAAATAAATATGTGAAGCAAATTCATCTAAGCTATATTTAACATTGTAATTCAGACCTTTAAAGGAAATATTAATATCCAGTTTCACCTTTTTTTAATATAAATGCCACATTTAAACTGACAAAGATACTACACATTTTAATGTGCTAATCTGGGGAGTGGGTGTATATTTTGTGATCTCCTTACCATTTCACTTACTTTCTTCTGTAAAGAATATTTAGAAACCTTGAAAAAACAGAGAGAAAATTCATTATAATTCTGTACTTATCTGTTACAAATTCCTCCTGATATTAAAATTGTATGCTATACAATATGGTGTTTATTTCCTATGCACTATTTTTTCCTTGGGAGTTTTTTCAAGATGTTATTTACCATAACTTTCCTCTGTAAAACAAAAACAATATATTCATTAATTATTCAAAACATATTTATAGAGCACCTACTATATACCAGTCACTTTCTTTAGGATTCTGGGATACAGCACTGAACTAAACAAATTCCTTTCCTTTAGGAAGTTTTCTGTCTAGTAGGGGTAGTGGTTGACAATGAATATAGGTAAAAAGTGCAAAGATTAGAGAGTGACTGGTATGAAGGAAAATAAAGCAAGCAGGATAACAAGAGCAGTTTGGGAGAGTTTGCTTCTTAGTGTCCAGTCTTCATTGAAGAAAATTTGATAAAATGGAAAAAAAGCATAGGGAAAAAGGTTTTAAACAAATCGTCTCATACCCAGAAATAACAATCATTAATGCTTTAGCACTTCCAGTTATTTTTCTATGCATTTATACTTTAAAAGAGAGCCAGTGGGGAGTGGAATAATAACCTATGTACTATTTTGTGACCCATAAGCCTTCTCTGTGAAAATTAATCTACAATGTAACTTTTTAATGGCTACATAGTATTCTACTATTTAACTTAATACCATAGTTCACCAAATAACTCTCATTTTTGTAGGTTACCTAGTTTGCAGTTTTATGACACTACTGTGAAATAAACTTATACCAAGAACTATAGTTATAGTATAAAAATAACTATATATGGTTCTATATGTATAGAACTATAGTTACTCATTTTAGCAAAATAAATTCCAAGAAGCAGAATCCCTCATATCTGTTCCTTTTGATAGACTTTTAACAATTCTTACATAGTCCTCTAGAGTGGTTGACCAAGGTAAACTCCAACTAGATGTGGATGAGTGCTCATTTTCTTAAACTGTTTATATTTGTTAAATTTTAAACAAAAATAGTTACTTCACATTTCCTATGAAATCAATCTAGCATACTGCTTTGAATAAGCTCATAATTTTATTTCATTTTTATGGAATAGGTCATTTGTGATTTATTTCTTCAACAAATATTGAATACATACTATAAGTAAAGCATTAATATACACATTGGGAGTACAGTACTGACCCAAAAAAATCCTGTCCAGATTAAATTCTAGAGATTATAGAATTAAGCAATATAAATAACTTAAGATATATGTTCTATTAAATACTGATGAGCATAAAAGAAAAATAAATCAAGGAAGGAGATTACATAAGATGTCCAAGAAAATCCTTTCTGGGATGGCATCTTTTGAGTCAAGACTTGACAGGAGTGAGGAAAAGAATTTCAACAACTGCAGAGGCCCCAAGGTAAGAGAAGTGTTGGAGTGTTCAAAGAACAACAAGGAAGAATAACTGCAGCTTCTTGCAGATGTGTGTCTCCCCTTGTTTCGTAGGCTTTCCTCACATCATGACCCCCAAACATGTCTTTTATCCTGCCTCAAACAAAAAACTGAGACTGCCTCCTCCCCCCAAGCTAGAGGAGACATTGACCTCTCTGCATTTGCCAAAGAGAGAAACAGAACAGCAAGAAGCAACTGAACATACTGATGAAGTACAAGATGAAACAGACATAATGAACAAGCCAGTGAGTAGAACAGAAATATAACAAACTCCACGAGCCATTTTTTCAAAAACATTGAACTTTATTTAAAAAGAAATCTATTACCAAAATCCCAAATTTGGGGGTAACAACATCTGTCAATGATCCACAAGTGTCTGCACTGTTTGAGAAGGAAGAGGAAGAGACACTGCATTATTTGACAAGAGTTGAAGTGATATAATTTGAAGACATTAAATCATGTTACAGAATAGATTTTTATTTTGATGAAAACCCTTACTTTGAAAATAACATTCTCTCCAAAGACTTTCATCTGCATGAGTGCGGTGATCCATCTTCAAAGTCCACTGAAATCAAATGGAAAGGATTTGATGAAACGTTCAAACACAGAATAAAGCCAGCAGAAAGAGACAGGCTGAGGAACCAGAGAGCTTCTTTGCCTGGTTTCCTGACCATTCTGATGCAGGTGCAAATGAGTTAGGAGACTTCATTAAAGATGACATTTGGCCAAATCCATTACAGTACTATGTGGTTCCTGATATGGATGAGGAGGAAGGGGAAGGAGGAGAAGACAATGATGAAGAAGAAGAAGGACTGGAAGAAACTGAAGAAGGTGAAGAAGATGAAGATGATGATGAGGGGAGAGGAAGAAGAGGATGAAGGAGATGACTAATGAAACACTGATGTGTTTTTCTGAATTTTCTCTCATCCCTGGGAGCAAACTACAGTCATTTTCCCCCCTCCTCTTGTGCTTATTTGTCCTATTTTTGAAGTCTCTGTCCTTGCCCTTTATAAAATGGTTCTCAGCTTATTCTAGGGGGAAATATCTTGAGCAGAATATACTGGGAAAAGAATCTCTCCATTTCTGTTCCAAATTCATGTTTATCCCTTCCCTGTCATAACAAAAATTTTATGGAATCAACATCCCTCTACTCTGTGAGAAAAAAGAAAAATCTTCTGCTCCCTTAGCTCTGTTGGAAGCTGGATGGTGCTAGGCCCCTGTGTGTTAGTGTATAGAATTCTAGCTTTCTGTCTTCCTGTATATTGGGGTCAGAGATTACACTGTGTATATTACATGACTATTATATGAAGATGGACAGTTAGCACTTATCTGTCTACTTTCTGTTGTTTAAAAAGAAGGAAAACAAACTTTAAAAAATGGGATTATAGACCATCAGCAAAAGGTAAGTTTGAGATGTTTAGGTAGGTTAAGTGGGCATTTTGACAACATGTCTTCTCCTTTGGCATGTCTAGTTGTGATGTTTAATGACATCCTGCAGTTTAAGTTGACAATTTTAAAATAAAATTGAAATAAGTCAAGCAGAGAAAGACAATTATCATATGATTTCACTTATTTGTGGAACATAAGGAATAGCATGGAGGACATTAGGAGAAGGAAGGGAAAAATGAAGGGTAGGAAATAAGAGAGGGAGATGAACCATGAAACACTCTGGACTCTGAGAAACAAACTCAGGGTTTTAGAGAGGAGGGGGGTGAGGGGATGGGTATTAAGCAGGGCATGTACTGCATGGAGCACTGAGTATGAATGAATCATGGAATACTACATCAAAAACTAATGATGTACTGTATGGTGACTAACATAACATAATAAAAAAATACAAAAGAAAAAATAAAATAAAATTCTCTCCTAATGATGATTGGGTCCTGCCGCTTGATAGGACAATCAGCAGAATCTGCTTGATGAGACAATCAGCAGAACCTGTAGGATCTTATATGGAACTGACATTCTCTACTATAATTTTGTTCCTGTTTATTCTTAAATTCCTCTTTGTTTCACTGGAAAGGAAAGATGATGCTCAGTTTTAAATGTTAAAAGTATACAAGTTGCTTGAACAACAAGAAAGCCAGTGTGGTTGGAAGGGAACAAGCAAGGGGAAGAACAGCAATAGAGGAGTTCAGAGAAAAGTATGAGGTGAGAGGGGGCGAATCATTTTCAGTCTTATATGATATAGATTTAGGTTTTTACTCTCAACATAGCCTGACTTACTTTTTTAAAGGGTCACTCTGTTAACACTAACAGCGAACACAGGTGGAAGCAGGAAACCCACTTAATAAGCTACTGTCATAATCCAGATGAAAGAGAACTACGGTTTTAAGAATGAATGTAGTAAGAAATTGTCTGATTCTGGATATACTCTGAGGAGAATGCTGAAAATAACTGCAAAAGGAAAAAAGGAAGGCATAATTAATGAGGAAAGAAAAGACAAAGAAGTTTTCAGGAGGAGTATATTTTCTAAAGCAAGAAAATCATGTTCATGGTTTTGAATATACCAAATTTCATGTCAGTCAGGCATGTCTGGGGCTGGAGCTATATATTTGAAAGTCTTTGCAAACAGATCCCATCTGAAAGATATGAGATGGTATGAGGTCAGAGTATTTTTTAAAGCACACAGACAAAAGTAAAGGGTAGAAGTCATCTAAAAAAAAAGAGGAAAACAAACTTCAGAACACTTTCACGCTAATCCTGAATTTAGTATTTGCTACTATAATATTTAATTTAATGTGGCAACTTGAATGGAACAAAAGGTGCCCAGATTAAACATAATTTCTAGGTGTGTCTGTGAGGGTGATTCTGGATGACATCAGCATTTGAAACAGAGGAATGAGTAAAGTACAACGTGGCATCTCTCGGCTTCCATAATTGAGTAACACAGTCCCTCATAATAAATCCCTTCCTGTATGTATATACTATTGGTTCTGTTTCACTGAAGAACCTTCACTAACATAGCTACCATTTGCCAAAGGTAAAACTCATACATCTAGACCTAATTTACAAAATTCTTTCAAGTCACTGTTCTTCACATATTAACCCTTATGTATTTAATTATTTCTGAATCATGATTCACAACTACATTTTATCAACATCTCTAGAGCACTTCTCAACTTTAAAAGCTACCATGTAGTGACATTCCTATGAAACATAAGTAGAATACCAAAGTAATATAACTAGACTGACATGAAATCTTTTTATGGAAGCTATTATATATAATGACTTTTTCATTTTAAAATTACATAGAAATGGGTTATAGTATAAAATTCCAGCATCTTCCTAATATGGAAAAAATTATACTGACATTAATTTATTAAGTACAGAAGACAATTTCAAAGAAAAAGTACAAATGTCTTCCTATTATAGTTATCCCTCACTTTATGAAAAATTTTATAAAAAGCTGACTATAAAATACATTTCTTTACAGCAAACCTTATTTTCCTATTAATTTTCCATCAACTGGCTTTATGTTATTTGGGAAAAAAGTCCCTTAAAACTATGTTCAAAAATAGTTAACCTTTTCCCCTTCCTGAATAATTCAGTCCTAAGTGCATGGGGCAGAGTAGGGCAAGGTAAGTGTCCGTGGGGAAGGAATGAAGGGTCATGGTGGCAGCATTCCAAAACAAGGTATCAGCCCTGAATGAGAAAAAGAGACTCTCAATGAGAAGGAGGGAAATTTACTAGGGGAGTCAGAAGCTAAGTAAGGTATATTGCAGATGATACGATACTATATATAGAAAACCTGAGGGGCACATGGCTGGCTCAGCCAGAAGATTATGTGACTCCTGATCTCAAGGTTTTAAGTTCAAGCCCCTGTTGGGTGTAAAGATCACTAAGAAAAAGAAAAAGAAAACCCAAAAGACTCCACCAAAAACTACTAGAAGTGATAAATGGATTCAATACAGTTGCAGAATACAAAATCAATGTGCAAAAATCTGTTATATTTCTATACACCCATAATGAAGCAGCAGAAAGAGAAACTAGGAAACAATTCCATTTAAAATTGCACAAAAAATAAGATACCTAGGAAAAACCTAACCAAAAAGGTGAAAGACCTATTATTCTGAAAACTATAAAACACTGACAAATAAAATTGAAAATGACACAAAAATGGAAAGACATTCTGTGCTCCTGGACTGGAAGAACAAATATTGTTAAAACGTCTGTACTACCCAAAGCAATCTACATATTTAATGCAATCCCTATCAAAATACCAAGAGCATTTTTCACAGAACTAGAACCAACAATTCTAAAATCTGTGTGGAACCACAGAAAACCCTGAATCCTTGTCTAGTCAAAGCAACTTTGAAAAAAGTAAGCAAATTGCTGGAGGTGTCACAATTCTGGACTTCAAGTATTATTACAAAGCTGTAGTAATGAAACAATAGGGTACTGGCACATAAACAGACACATAGATCAGTGGAACAGAATAGAAAATAAAGAAATAAACCCACAACTATATGGTCAATTAATCTTCAACAAAGCAGGAAAGAATATCCAACTGTTGACAATCTCTTCAACAAATGGTGTTGGGAAAACTGGACCACTTTCTTACACCATACTCAAAAATAAACTCAAAATGGATTAAAGACCTAAATACGAGCCTTGAAACCATAAAAATCCTAGAAGAGACCATAGGCAGTAATGTCTCTGACATGAGCTGTGACAGTATTTTTCTAGATATGTCCCCCAAGGCAAAGGAAATAAAAGCAAAAATAAACTACTGGGGAGGGGGGGTGCCTGGGTAGCTCAGTCATTAAGCATCTGCCTTCAGCTCAGGTCATATTCCCAGAGTCCCAGGATGGAAGCCCGTATCAGGCTCCCTGCTTGGTGGGAAGCCTGCTTCTCCTTCTCTCATTCCCCCTGCTTGTGTTCCTTCTCTCGCTGTGTTTGTCTCTGTCAAATAAATAAATAAATAAATAAATAAATAAATAAATAAATAATAAATAAAATCTTTAAAATAAATAAATAAATAACCTATTGGGACTATAACAAAATAAAACACTTCCGTGCAGCAAAGGCAACAATCAACAAAACTGAAAGGCAACCTACAAAATAGGAGAAGATATTTGCAAATAACATATTCAATAAAGGGTTAGTGTATAAAACATATAAAGAACTTATAAAACTCAACACCCCCAAACAAATAATCCAACTAAAAAATGGGCAGAGGACAAGAAAGACATTTCTCCAAAAATGACATACAGATGGCCAACAGACACATGAAAAAATGCTCTGCATTACTCATCATCGGGGGAAAGTCCAATCAAAACTATAAAACTACAGTGAGGTATCACCTCACACCTGGTAGAATGGCTAAAATCAAAAACACAAGAAACAACAAGAGTTGGGGAGGATGCACTTTGATGAGAATGCAAACTGGTACAGCCACTATGGAAAACAGCATGGAGTTTCCTCAAAAATTGAAAAAAAAACCCCAAAACTGTATGATCCAGCAATCACATTATTGGGTATTTACCCCCAAAATACAAAAACACTAATTCAAAAGGATTGATGCATCCCCTATGTTTATAGCAGCATTATTTACAATAGCCAAACTACAGAAGCAGCCCATGTCTACCGACAGATGAATGGATAAAGAAGCTGTGAGATATACATATACATATGTATATATAAATTCTCAAATATTCCACATACTATAGAATATTACTCAGCTATAAAAAAGAATGAAATCTTGCCATTTGGAACAACATTAGTTGGAGCTACAGTGTAAAATGCTAAGTAGAATAAGTCAGTCAGAGAAAGACAAAAACCGTATCATCTCACTTATACGTGAAATATAAGAAATAAAACAAATGAGCAAAATTTAAAGAAGAAGGGGGGGACAAACCATGAAACAGACACTTAACTATAGAGAATAAACTGATGGTTACCAAAGGGGAGGTGGATGGGGAGATGGGTGAAATAGGTGATGGTGATTATGGAGTGTATCTGTCATAAAGAGCATTGAGTTATATATGGAATTTCTGAATCACCATATTGTACACCTGAAACTAATACAAACCTTATGTTAACTATACTGGAATTTAAAAAAATTGAAAAGAAGTGGAGTAAAGAGGAGGAAACCCTGAAAAAGGGCAACCCAATTCATGGTGTCAGAGTTCAAACAGGGAAAAGAGGGCATCAATATAAGGAAGGAAGGCATGGCAAAATGGTTAACTGGTTGAATACAGTGTAGTTTATCAAAGAGAAATACACTAAGGATAAAGAATGTCACATTTCTCACTGTAAAAGGAAAGAAATGTATAAATACAGAGAGGAAATAAAGTCAAATTAACCCATGCTTTTGTATTACAATTGGAGGTAATGTGAACTCGTGGTTTTTGTTATATATAGGTTGTTAGAGAAATAAACATACATATAAAGTATATTTGTGTGTATGTAAATACATATGAGAATCTCTGTCGATCGAGAAAGTCTGACAACAGTGATAGATCAATAGTAATGAGTATAACAGTGCCCAGATTTTGCTTCTATATACCATTTTCCACTAAAAGGAACCAGGGAAACATGGTGAAACGATTCCTTCCAGTGGAAGGTCAGATAAATTACAAAATGATCCTGGCACATTTTGCTATTATCTAAAAGCATAAAAATGCTGAGAGAATGAAGACCTATCCAAAGGATTCAGTAATCAGCATTCTGGACTCCCACCAGCAAAATCAAAGATAATTTGAGCAATAAAATAAACGACAGTCACAGATTTTTATCCACTGAAAAAAACAAATTATGAGTCTATACTGATATACAAATGAATATAGTAAAAGTTTGGTGAGAAACAGAATATTTACATAATTTTAAAGAATCTCCTTACAAAATACTCTGATTACAAAGGGGAAAAGAGTACATTTTCTTTTTTTTTCTTAAAGATTATTTATTTATTTATTTGACAGAGAGATCACAAATAGGCAGAGAGGCAGGCAGAGAAAGGGGAAGTAGGCTCCCCCTGAGCAGCAAACCCAAGGTGGGGCTCAATCCCAGGACCCTGGGATCATGACCTGAACCGAAGTCAGAGGCTTAACCCTCTGAGCCACCCAGGAGCCCTAAGAGTACTTTTTCAATGGAGGAATTTTTCAAAAACAACAACAACAACAAAAAAGTAAAGCTGAAGAATGCAATGAATGGAAGGAAAAAATGCAAGGGAGAGCCTTAAGGCCACACTGAACTGAACAGAAGAACCAGTGAACCCAAAGAGATCATTTGAAATTATTTAGAGAAGAAAAACAAGTGAAAGAAGGTGAAGAAAGCCTAAAATATTTATAAAACAGCATCAAAGGAATCAATATAAGCAATATGGGATTCCCAGAAGCAGAAAAGAGAAAGGGACAGAATAAAGCTTATTCAAAGAAATAATGGCAGAAAATGTCCCAAATCTTGGGAGGGACAATGGACATCCAGATTCATGAGACTCAGAGGATTACAAATAGAATGAACCAAAAGAAGAATACAGCAAGACACATTATCATCAAGTTATCAAGTCAAAGAAAAAAAGAGGCTTCTGACAGTAGCAAGAGAAATGCAATTTGTCAAATATAAAGAAACTCCAATAAGATTATCTGTAGATTTCTCAGCAGAAAGCTTGCAGGCCAGAAGAGAATGGGATGATCAAAAGTATCAAAAGAAAAATCTGCGAACCAAGAATGCTCTACCTAGCAAAACTGTCATTTAAAAAAAAAAATGGAAAAAGTCTTTCCCAAACAAAAACTAAGGGAATCAGTTACCACTTGACTTACCTTATAAAAAATAATTAAGCAAGTTCTTCAAATTGAAACAAAAACCTGCCAAATAGCAATGTAAAAAGCATATAAAAGTATAATTCTTATTTGTAAAGTATATAGACAAATACAGAGAAATTCAAGACTGAATCAGTACATAACTTACTTTTAATCCTTATGTAACAGTTAAGAAATGAATACACAATATAAAAAGATGCAAACACTATCTATAAGAACACAAAGTTGAGGGGGGAAAATGTAGTGCTTTTGTATGCAATTAAAGTTGCTATCAACTTAAAACAGTTATAACTACAAGATATGTTATGCAAGACTTCAGGTAACCATAAAGATAAAAACCTATACTGCATCCAAAAAAGATAAAGAAAAAAAATCAGAAAATCAGTACAAAAACACCAAATAACAACGGAAGACAAGCAATGCACAAAACTACCACAAAACAGACAGAAAACTATTTACAAAATGACAACAGTAATAACACACCTACAAGTAATTACTTTATAGTAAATGTATTGAACATTCCAACCAAAAGACACAGTGTGACTGGATTAAAAAAAAAAGAAAGCAAAAACCAAGATCAAGTGATACAGTAATATACAGCTGTTCCCACCTATCTGTGGTTTCATGTCCCATGGTTTCAGTTACCCACAGTCAACTGCAATTCAGAAGTAGATGATTTTCCTTCTGATGTATCATCAGAAGGTTAATAGGAGCCTACCACCACATCATTCACCTCACTTCATCTCATTACATACACATTTTATCATCTCAGACAGTCACAAGAAGGGTGAGTTTATTTTTTTTAAAGATTTATTTATTTATTTGAGAGAGAAAGAGAGCAGGGGGAGAGGCGGAGAGAGAAAACCTTCAAGCAGACTCCCTGTTGAGTGCAGAGCCTGATGTAGGGCTTGATCTCACCACCCTGAGATCATGACCTGAGCCAAAATCATTGGACACTTAACCAACTGAGCCAACCAGGTGGCCTGAAGGGTGAGTTTAGTATAATAAGATATTTTAAGAAAGAGAAAGAGATCACATTCACATAACATTTATTACAATATATTGTTTATAATTGTTTTATTTTATTATTAGTTGTTATTGTTAATCTCTTACTGTGCTTAATTTACTTTATCATAGGTATTCATGTATAGGGAAAAAACAGTATATTTAGGGTTCAGTACTATCTATGGTTTCAGGCAGCCACTGGGGGTCTTGAAACATACTCCCCATTGATAAAGGGTGGACTACTGTACTATTTACAAGAGATTCACTTTAGATTTAAGGACACAAGTAAGATGAAAGTACAGAGATGAAAGAGACATACCAGATAGTAACCATAAATAAAGCACGAATGACTATACTTATATCAGACAAAATAGACTTTGGGTCAAAAATCTGTGGAGACAATAAAAGATCATTATATAATGCAAAGGAGTCAGTTCAACAGGAAGCTATAACAGCTGTATATGCACCCAACATCAGAGCACCTAAATATATCAAGCAAATATCAAGAGATCTGAAGGGAGAAATTGGCAGAAATACAGTAATAGCAGGAGACTTTACTACCTCACTTACAATTATGTACAAAACATCCAGACAGAAAATCTATCAAGCAACAGCTGACTTAAATCTCACTATAGATTGCAGGGGGAGGGTCAAGATGGCGGAAGGCCAGGTGACCGCATTTCAGGGAGTTCCCTGAAGAGAGCTGAATTCCAACAAAAAAACCACTACAAGACCACCGTGAACACACATGAAACCAGCCTGAAATGTGATATTTCCCACATCTGGACCGCCACGAGAGACAAAGAACATCGACAAAAAGGTAGAAACAAATTGGAGGGTCTGGAGGCTTGCCCCCAGAGACAGGGGAGTGGGGGAGGAAGCCCGCAGAGCTGAACCATTGAAAACAAATACCTGAAAAGGAAAGTGCTCTGTGAGTGAGGAATAACAGCAGATTACGGCCTGAATTGGGGCTAGAAAGA
>PITA01028359.1:0-19511 GCA_004023965.1 Spilogale gracilis
CCCCCCCCCCCCCGGGAAGAGCTAGCAGAGCCGCAGAAAGCCCACAGGGCCCTGGCGGTCAGGAAGCAATCAGCCCACGCCGAGCTCCAAGGCAACGGGGCCGGGCCTGCCACATGAGGGACAGGCTGCTGGACAGGGCAGGTGCCCGTCTGAGGGGGGCCGCAACACGGCTGCCTTCCTACCTGGCACGTACTCCCAGTCAGTCCCCACGGGCATCTCTTCGGTGATGCCAGCCCGGGCATGCACGTTCCACCTGCTGTCGAGCGCCCACAGCATCTGGTCATTGGGACTGGAGTGCACGCTGACCAGCGTGACCCCCGCGGGCTGCAAGCAGGAAGAGACTTTCCTCAAGGAAGGAGGTGGCAGGGCATGTTATTTTTGGAGAGCGCAAGGACAGAAGGTTTGGAGCCCGACAGGGCTGCAGGCATGGGGGGGAGGCAGAGTGGCCCTCACAGGGAGACACACCACCCCTGCCGCATCGGCGGACCCAGACGGAGGGACCGCCCAACGGATCAGCAGCAGCGTGTCCTGAGGGTCAGAGAGGCAGGGACAGGCCAGAGGAGCACAGGGGGTCCTGGGCTGGGACAGGCTCGTGGCGGCCAAGGGCAGCAATGGAAGAGCCTGGAGTGGCCACTGTCCACGCCTCTGCCTGAGGGCAGGTGAGGCCGGACAGAGGAAGGCGGGCTCAGGGGACCCGGGCCTCAGAGGCCCCCAGACGTGCCCATGCCTGCAGCCCCAGGTGGAGAGAAAGCAGACGTGGCGGAGCACCCCCACTGGCTCAATCTGGACGACGGGTCTATGGGACTTCACTGAAATATACCTGCAGGGCTTCTGTCGGCCTGAAGTTTTTTCAAGATAGTAAGTTTAAACTGAAAAAATTACAGAAATGGGGCACCGGGGTGGGGCTGTTGGTTAAACATCTGACTCTTGATTCTGGATCAGGTTGTGATCTCAGGGTTGTGAGATGGAGCCCCACGTGGGGCTCCCTGCTCAGTGCAGTGTCTGCTTAGAACTGCCTTCCCTTGGCTTCCCCCACCCGCTGCATGCTCCCTCTAATAAGTAAACAAAATGTTTTAAAAAGCAACAGAAATAAAATCTACCATGATACACTACTGATGGTCTTGGCACTACGACAGAGGTGTGGGGGGGAAAGGCACCTACCCGCCCCCAGGGGGCTCCATCAAGGGGGCGGGCGGCCTGGGGAGGGCCGAGGTGGGTGTCAGGCCTCCCCACGCACCCTGAGTCCCTGCCTCCACTCTGCTTTCCATCCAGCCAGCCAGGATGAGGGCAAGGCAGACCGCGACAGAGCCCCTGTGAGCACAGCAGAGGCGGGGACTGGCAGGCCAGAAGGCCAGTGACTCTGCCCACCAGGCACAGGCCTGGCCCTTGGTGGCCACATGACCAATGTGAGGGAGAACAAGGGCATCATTTAATTCCTCCCGTCTCTCTGTAAGCCCCGTGCTTGTGAAGGGCCCATCTGGAGCCACCCACCGGCCTGGCCCCGCTCACCCCCGGGGCCTGTCACCCAACAGGAGGACACCCCTCGGCTCGAGCTGCCCTGGCATGTCCCGTGTGGAAGTGATGTCTCCTGCTGGGTTGGCTTCCCATCCCCAAGCGGGCACGATGCTGGCTGCCCTGCCCCGCTCCCCGGCAGCCCAGGTCCACCATTCCCACCACGTTCTACATCTGTCCCTTGTGCACAAGAGTAAGCCCCTTCAGTGTCCTGTTCGCCACCCACTGACCAGCTCTGGCTCATCCCGGGCTGCTCTCCCCTTAGCCGGACGCTTCTCTGCCCGTGAGGACAGAGCCGTCTGTAGGGTCCTAGCCTTTGGTCACCGGCAGTGCTGGGGAGCACCGAACCCTGGGGTCTGGCTGCCCTCCCACTGAGCGACGCTGGCCGTTTTGCTCGGACCTCTTGGTGGTCCCTGTTACACCCCTGGTCTCGGGCCCTACCTGCATGGGCTGTCTCACCTGGACCAAAGCAGTCACCCGACAGAAGCTGGCGCTGACATGCGGCTCTGAGCTCCGCCCCCCTGCTGTGGTGAACATGGTCACTCTCCAGGCCTCGTGGCCAAGACACATGGGGGGGGAGGGCTTCCTGTTGTCACACTGGTACCACACAGCTGCCGAACCAGCCACCAGACCCCCTCAGGGCACACGGGCAGAGGGGCTCCAGGCCTCCACGGGCACTCACCGCCCTGCTGTCCTCCTCCCCGCCGGCAGCTCGGGGCAGGGGCTTCCCGCTCGCTTGATTCACGAGTGGATGAGCCAGCCTCTGGGGAGACAGGGGGGCAGTGGGTGTCCCACGGCTCAGCTCCCGGGCCCAACAGCGGCTTTCAGCTGAGGCCAACAGCCACTGTCGCGAGAGTCGTTACTAGCTGTGTGTGGACACCCACCACTGGGTGCCCCAGCACCTGCCTTGCCGGCTGCC
This sequence comes from Spilogale gracilis, assembly GCA_004023965.1. NCBI lineage: Eukaryota > Metazoa > Chordata > Mammalia > Carnivora > Mephitidae > Spilogale > Spilogale gracilis. Next base: position 2,432 of record PITA01028359.1, read on the forward strand.
TGGCCCCCGAAATAACCTCCAGTGCTTTCGGAGTGGGAGAGACCCGAAGCTGCTGCCAGCGCGCTTCCAGAGACGGGCACTTCCCCCTCCCCTCCCAACTTGGGCCCCACTCTGGCCGCTCCAGACTTCTCCCTTACAAGGAGCTCACAGGAGCACGAGTAGCCACACACGCCCAGCCTGGCAGCAGGGGCCATCTGTCCACTTGTAGTGTTTCAAGAGAGAACAGACACCCGTCCTAAGAGCCCTACGACCGCATGCGAGGGAACCCTGGCTCAGCTCATCGGGCCTGGGGAGCCTCGGGGAGCCTCGGGGAGCCTCACAGACTCGGCTGGCTGTGCAGGGATGGGATCGGTTAGGCAAGAATCATAAGGCTTTTGAAGGCTAGTTTCAGATGAGGACAGGTGCTATAAGAAATAAAAAGAGCACGGTGATGCGGGGCAGCCCTGTGACAGTGGATGGCCAGAGAGGAGGCAGCCTGAGGGACACACGGCAGCTAGGGGACAAGGGGCCAGCATGTGAGGCTCAGTGCGGAGGGGGAGGGGCGTGCAAGTGAGCCTACAAGCTTTTAGTGACCATACTACCACGCCAGTCCCTGTGGAGGACCAGGTCGTCAGGACGTTGCTGAGGCCTGGCCCGCCCCTGGACGACAGTCATCAACATAAGATCAGAGTAGCGTACAGAATCCTGAGTCACTCACGGGCACCAAGCCGCAGTGGCACAGGTGAGCTCAGAGGGGGCTCCCACCATCTCCCCCGTCGGCTGCGCAGCCAGGAGGGGGCTGGCAGGGCTGTGTGCCAGGCGATGGGTCTTCAAGGACCACACACAAAACCACAGAGCACCTGCCCCAGCTCCGGCTCGGAGGGCTGCTAGATGTACTCGAATCCACTGCGTCTGGGCATTTCTGCATACCCCACTCACTTTTTATCGAAGGATCACATGCATCCAAAAAAGCACACGCATCCTAAGCGTACAGCTCGCTGGGTTTTCACAGTCTGAGCACAGCCGTGTGACTGCACCCAAATCTGGCCATTGAACACGAGCCTGGGTGTACACCCAGTTACAGCCCGGCCTACCCTCCACTCCCACTCCCCACATGGGGTCTGAACCTCACTCCGATGGAGGCGGCGGCACAGAGGCAGCCTCAGAAGCAGGTAATGGCCCTCCCTGCAGCTGGAGGCCTGCTCCCGGGGCAGTCCGGGTGAGGCCATGGGGAAAGGAGGGCCACAGGCCAGGTCTCTGAGGACAGAAGAGCACAGGTGGTCTGAATAAAAGCACACAGGGAGGCCGGTAACTGTGCATTACAAGAGCAGCGCGTCCTTATGGAGACCATCTTGCAGCATTTTCCCAGACTGGGTCCCATGGAACACCATGCCACCCCCACAGGGGCGCTTATGCTGCGAGCTCTCGGACCTGCTGCCTCCCGAACACCTCCACTGGGGGTCACACAATCATCTGCTGGACAAAGAGCACCTTCAGTGCATCGGGCCCTGTGCTTGGCACTAGGGAAACCTCAGTGCAAACAAATCCCACACCCCTGCCTCCAGAAGCTTCCATTCTACCAGGAGAGCTGGGCAAGGCGGGGCTGGGAGGGCCTTGGGGCAGAAGGGGGCGGGGGGTTCTCCTGACCCGGCCACCCCAGGAAGGCATGCCGGGCAGGCCTGCCGAGCGCAGAGCCCGCAGACACATGCAGGTTTGGGAGCAGGAAAGACACAGGGTGGCTAGAGCCCAGTGACCTCAGACAGGGTGGGGAGAGGTCAGAGGGCGTGAGGGCCACTGGCAGAGGGAGGAAGTGGACTTCGTGCTGAGTGAGGTGAGAAGCCACTAGGTGGTTCTAAAGACAGGAGTAACAGGGCATGAGCTTGCTGCTGGGAGGGCAGACCCGGGGAGGCCCGCTCCGGAGTCCAGGGGAGATGAGAGACGGCCCCGCCCAGGGGGCAGTGGACCACCGCAGGGCAGGCCTGCAGGTGCCGGCTGTCTCACACGGTAAGGCTGCCGCTTATCTGGATCCTTTCCCGTACACGTGGGTTGATAAACAGAAACGTGAGCACCTCGGCTGCTGAGTCAGAGCCTGAAGACAGAGAGAGGCCTCCAGCCAGATACACTGACATCCTTTCCAGAAGAAAAAAACCAATGCCACAAAGTTGGCTGCTGTGAGCACAGGCCGCAGGAACGGCCGGTCTGCCCGCGGAGCCCGGGGATGCCGCGGGGGCCCGAGTGGGCCGGTGGCACTGGGCACGCCAGGGCCAGGAACCGCGAAAAGCGCTGGAGCTAAAAGCAAATGACTTCCTCTTTCTCTGGAGCACATGGTGTCTAACAGGTGTCTTCCCAGGGGGAGACAGCGCGGGGTCCGGGGAGCAGGGCCCCCTAGTGCTCGTGCACCATGAGCAGGAGCGGACCCCGCTGGCGCTTGTCCCCCAGTGCAGCAGCCGCCTTCCCTGGACCTTTGCTGGATCAGTTTAATGAACTCAGATTTTCCTTGGTAACTGTCACCTTTGGATTTGTTCTTTTGTTTGTGGACTACTGTTTCAATTCTTTAGCTCGAAGCAGAATTACCACACCGTGCTGTGTCAGTTTCGGGCAGACAACACAGCAACTCAGCGCTTCTGTACGCCCCCCCCCCCCCGCCCCCGGTGACAAGTGCGTTGCCACCTGTCCCTGAACAGAGTGCTTTCCTTACTGCTGACTCTCTCCCCTGGGCTGTATTCATCTCCGTGACTTACTATGTCACAAATGCCACTCTGTGCCTCTCTCTCACCCATGTCACCCGCTGCTAAGGCTGGCTGTACCGGAAGCCCGGGAGCACGTTCCCCTTGGGCCGCCCTCTGAGGCCCCCCCGAGCTCGGCCCCACAGGCTGGGGCTCCGTGAGCCTGGGCAGGGCAAACTGAGCACACCGGAGGCTTCGGGACAGAGTGACCATGACTCAGGGTCCCAGCAGCCTGCTAGTGAACAACACAAACTCCCAGCCACTGGGCCCTATCCTTCCACAGGCTCGTTAGGGAAACGTGAAAAACAAAGTAAGAAGGAACTGTAAAACGTGATTTTGAGGATGTTTACTGTTAATACTTTATTTTTAGCTTTTCTCCTATGGAAAACTATTTAAAAAAAATCTGGCCTATGTCATTTTGTGTTCTGTTTCTGGCTCAGTTCACTATATACGAAGCCCTCCCCCAGGCCACCACGGCTGCGATTCCAACAGCGGCTCTCCCCAGTCACCCGGGGGCTCGGGAAGACAGATCCGGGCCTCGCATCAGCGGTTCTTGGGAGGGCCCACGCCTCGGCATTTGTGATGCTGTCATTCTGAGGCACAGTCATGAAAACATCTGTCACCCATGGCAAGCAGGAAGGGCTGGACACTGGTATCAAGTGTGACTTAGAGGTCAGGAGGAATCCAAAATGAGGTCACCAGCAGTTCCTGGAGACGTGGGCAGAGAGGGAATGGCCTGGGGCCTTGGGACCAGATTGCAAAGGGTTAAGAGTGAAACAGAACAAAGCAGGCCGAGAAGGCAGGGGAAAGGGTCAAGAAGCCCGAAGGAGGGGAGGGCTCAGGGCCTGCATGCGTCCCACCCTGGCGTGGTAGGGACTTCCTCCTGGAGGGGGGGCGTGCAGAACAGCCATCAGACAGCCAGCGCCACCAGCTCGCCCAGTCTCTGGGACAGCGGGGTCATGGCCCTGAGAACACACTGGGTCTTGGTGACCTTTGTTTCCTGAACAGCAACCAAACAGCAGGCCTTGAGGAATGTTTGTTGAAGCAGAGAGAAAAGAGGTTCTGGAGACTCACTGGCGCTTCAGCCCTCGGCCGGCCCTCAGCCACCTTCCCGTCCATCTACCTGTCCTCCACCTGCCATCACACGCCTGTCCGCCCCTTGTGCCCCCACCAGGCTCCTACCACCCACCAGCTCACCAAGCCACCCAACAGAGCTTCACCTGAGCCCCTGCCGTGGGCCAGGCACGGTGAGAGGTGCTAGGGATCGATTTTCTTGGCTTCTGATATTAAAGTCTGGCGAGCATACATTATTAACCACACAGTTCCACAAAGAAACAGAAGACTACAACAGGGAAGATGAGCGTAAGGTGCTCTGAGAACGAACAGTGTGCATCAGACCGAGGCCAGGAAGGAAGGAAGGAAGGTGTCGGGTGGAGTGGGGGCACGGGGAAGGAGCAAGGGCCCTGGGGCCGGATGCCGGGCCAGGCGGCTGGGGTGGGAAGAGCAGGGCCGCACCGTCCGAGGCCCCCTCCTCGGGCAGTGCAGGAAGGTCCGTTGGGGCCCGGGGCTCTGACACTGAAGGCGTTTGGAGAGGGAGCTTGGACGAGGTGCCTGAGGACAGACGGCAAGAAACAAGACACAACATACAAAAGGCTTCTCGGCTGAGGGCAGGGTGCCTGGGCCTCTGTGAGGGAAAGGGTTAAGCTGGAGGCCGTATGGAAAAGACAGGCACCCGCATGGGGACACAAGGCAGCAAAGGTCCCACCAATGTCACTCCCTCTGCCACCACTCTGAGAGCTCCCGAACACGGCCCAAGACACAGGGTTTCCTAAATGGCGACTGGAGGAGTGCCCCCAAGCTTACTCCCAGGGGAAAAGCAGGGCTGAGTGCGAGATGGGGGCAGACAGGGAGCGGGAGCAGGCTGTGAAGACGCATCACACACAGGCCGTTGTCAGAGTAGGAGGCTTGTTTTTGCTGAACCTGAGTCCCTCCAGAGAGATGGAGAGTGAGGGCGGGTACAGTGGTTCTTAAACCTTAAGTCCCCAGGATCTGTGTGGGGAACTTATTAAAATGGCACATTCTTTATTATTCAGCCGTGAAAAAAAAGAATGAAATCTTGCCACTTGTGGAGGGAGCTAGAGGGCTTTAATGGTAGGTGAGCTCAGTCGGCCCGAGCAGACAAATACGGTATGATTTCACTCATGCGTGGGATTTAAGAAACAACACAAATGAGCACAGGGGAAGAGAGAGAGAGAGAGAGAGAGAGAGAGAGCGAGCCCAAACCCAGAAGCAGCCTCTTAGCTACAACAGAGCAAACCCACGGTCACCGGAGGGGAGCTGGGGGACCCAGGCAGGGGGATTAGGGAGCGCGCGTGGAAGCAACAACGGGTCACGTGTGGAGTCGCTGAATCAGTACATTGTGCAGAATACTGGAACACTCTGTGTCAACTAACTAGAGCTTAAGTAAAAACTGTATTAATGAATGAATGAATGGACAAATGGCACATTCCTGAGTTCAGGACGGCCTTTCTGCATCAGACTTTGGGGCTAGGGCCCAGAAATGACCTTTTAAACAAACACCTCAGGCAATTCTGTTCAGATTATCTTATCTGTGGGTTACTTTTTTTTTTTTTTGGTAAAGATATGATCTATTTATTTGAGAGAAAGTGTGTGGGAGAAGGAGCAGAGGGAGAGGGAGAAGCAGACTGAGCTGAGTGCAGAGCCCGATGTGGGGCTCAATCTCACGACCCGGAGGATTATGACCTGAGCTGAAATCAAGAGTCAGACGGCCAACCAACTGAGCTACCCAGGCGCCCCTCTGGGGGTTACCTTTTGAGAAACAATGCTCTGCACTTCTGTCAAGAAGTAGGCAAGATGATACTACCCAAAGGGGTCTACAGATTTGAATACAAACTCTCAAAATCCCAGCTGTTAGTTCATCAGAAGTGGAAAGGTAAATCCTAAAGTTCATAAGGAATTGCAAAGGACCCTGAGTATTAAAAAAGAAAAATTTGGAAGACTCACACTTCCTGATTTCAAGACTATTATGAAGCTACAGTGCTCAAACAGTATGGTACTGGCCTAAAGACAGACATATAAATCAACGGAACAGAACTGAGAGTTCAGGAACAAAATCCATACAGTCAAGTGACTGCCAAGATCATCTGGTGAGAAAAGAACAGTCTTTTCAACACATGGTGCTGACACAATTGAATAGCACACATGTGAAAGGAGGAGGCTAGACCCTTATCTCACACCATGTACAAAACTATCCAGACATGAATCACAATATATGAGAGGGCGCCTGGGTGGCTCAGAGGGCTAAGCCTCTGCCTTCAGCTCAGGTCATGATCTCAGGGTCCTGGGATTGAGGCCCGCCTCGGGCTCTCTGCTCAGCGGGGAGCCTGCTTCCTCCTCTCTCTCTGCCTGCCTCTCTGCCTATTGTGATCTCTCTCTCTCTGTCAAATAAATAAATAAAATCTTAAAAAAAAAATAAATGAGAGAGCTAAATCTGGCAATGGTTTCTTAGATATGATACCAAAGGCCCGAGCAACAAAAAGGAAAGATAAACTGGACTTCACCAAAATTAAATACTTCTGTGCATCAAAGAACACCACAAAGGTGAAAAGATAGCCTACACAATGGGAGAAAACATTTGCAAGGCACATATCTGGTAAGGGCCTAGAGTCCAAAATAAATAAATAAATCTTACAACCAACAACAAAAACACAAATGACCCAATTAAAAATAGGCAAAGGATGTGAACAGACATTTCTCTACACAAATGGCCAACAAGAAATGAAAAGACGGTCAACATCATTAGTCATTAGGGAAATGTGAATCAAAACCAGGCGATACCATTTCATACCCACTAGGATGACTAGAAGAAGGAAAATGGGAACCAACAAGCGGAGAGGCTGTGGAGAGATGAGACCCTCCCCCCTGCTGGAAGGAACGCCAAGTACGGCAGCCACCACGGAAAACAGGTAGTTTAACTCGAAAGGTTAGACACAAACAAACCTTCTGACCCAGAACTCCCACCCCTACATACAGCCCAGAGAACTCAACAGCACCTACACGAACATTCATAGCAACGGTTGTCACAACAGCCGGAGGGCAAGTGGAGGGACAACACGTGGTCTGTCCACAGAGGGGAGACCACTCAGCCGATGAAGTGATGCAGATACACAAACACACCTTGAAAACATGACGCTTTGTGAACGGAGCCCATTGCAAAAGGGCACCTATCATCACAGTCCCTTTGTGGGAGATGTCCAGAAGAGGACGGTGCATATAGAGAAAGAGCAGATTCGTGGTTGCCAGGGGCCAGGGGAAGGGGGGCTGGGGAGTGGCCGCTATGGGCAGAGCGTTTCCCTGAAACCCAATGAACATGTTCTGAACGAGACGATGAAGGTTGCGCGACATTAAGAATGTGCTTGATGCCACTGATGGGAACTTCTATGTTATGTGGACTTCACCAGAGATTTTTTTAAAAACGAAAAACTGGGGCGCCTGGGTGGCGCAGTGGGTTAAAGCCTCTGCCTTCGGCTCAGGTCATGATCTCAGGGTCCTGGGATCCAGGCCCGCAGTCAGCAGGGAGCCGGCTTCCTCCTCTCTGCCTGCCTCTCGGCCTACTTGTGATCTCTCTCTGTGTCAAATAAATAAATCTTTTAAAAAACAAACAAAAAAGCAAAAAACCCTGAGAACCTGACAAGTCTTGTTTTTCATGATATATTACTATTTTGCAAAATGTTATCACTGGTGAGGCTGGGGAAATGGCACTCAGATCTCTATGATTTATTTCAAATGTATGTGAATCTGTAATTATCTCAGTAAAAATTTCAAAAAACAGAGAAATGGGCAGCCTGAAGTTTTGGCTTATTCACATTCAGAACTTCATATAAATGAAAAAAAAGGAATGAATATTACTAATGTAAAATGGAGTAAATCAGGAACTTAAGATTTCAAAAAAAAGTTGGAAATGATGAACTCATGTATAGCTGCGGTGCCCTTCCAGACCTTGAGGGTGTGCCCCGCTGCTGTTTATTTTTGTGTTTTTCGGAGATGAGGAACAAGGCAGCCATGGGGAGAGCGCACACCCCCTTTCTGGAAGTACCGGGTGACAGCCGGCCGTGAACGGGCTCTGATATTGACAAGTCAGAGGGCTGCTCACGGTGGTTTCCCTTGATGAAGGCCTCACGGACGCTACCCTGTGTTCTCCAACGATACGCACTCATTACTAATTACCAGTCATCAGGCCGTATTACAGAGTAAACCATTCCTCTCTCCCACCAATCCGGAAGCTCTGCAGGCAGAACTTACTGTATGTGCTGACATCCTGCCCAGACACATCCTTCACTAAAAGTGAAGGAGTGACGTTTCCCGGGGACGCGCGCTCTGCCCGCCCGGGGCCTGTCCTCAAGTCAAGGGCTTCGTCTTGGTTGTCAAGTGCAAAGAAATGCTTCTCAGCTTAGCTACACTGAGCTAGAAAGAGGGCAGGTTCTGTGTTTCCTGAAATGAAGACAAGCTTGTTTTGGAGCTGCGGACAGGGCTGGTTAGCTCCGACCCCGACGGTCTCATTCGGTAGACTCCCCCAAGAACTGGGGCTCCTGCCGCTGGATTCCTTGCAGCAAGATCACAGTCCCAAGAAAAATGGTTCTGGTGACCATGTTGAGACTACAGCCCATGGTCCCTGCACCGCGCCTGCACCTCTGCGGGTGGAGGCCACCAGCAGGGAAAAGTGGGCAACCCGGAAGGCCTCTACACCCTCACCCAGTGACTCACTCCAGAGGGAGGTTTCAATCCGATTTTACGAGCCCATGGCCGCGTTGCCCAGTGCCTGGCTCAGTGCCCGGTGCACAGGAGGCTCCCTACGGGCCGCCGTTCAGTGTGTGGAGGCTCAGGGGGTGCTGCCGACACTGCTTCCAGGCCCTCCTAACAGGTCAGGCCAGCCTCAGCCCGCACCCCTGCAGGGCGCAGGCAGCACCCCTGCTGGCTTCACTCAGCCAAGCCCCACAGCACTGAGCGTTGGGTGTCCTGTCCCCCTCCTCGGCTTCCAGGACTTCACCTGCTGCCCCTGTAGGTCTCCTCTAAGAACCCTCCCTTTTCTGAGAAGCCCAGCCCACAAACTACCTGTTTCTAGAGCCTTCTGAAAGACACCCTGTCTCCATGGACTAATCTTGAGGGGCTCCCAGCCAGTGCGCCCCCCATACCTACTCCTCTCGCCGGGGCAGACTCAGAGACAGTGGCCTGTTTCCCTTCTCACAGCCCCCACATAGGTCTCCAAGTGTCACCAGGTTTCACAGAGCACCTGCCCAAGAACTGTTCATGAAATCGGCATTCTGGGGATAGCAAGCCCCAGGGAGCCCCCAACGAGAGGGAGGGCAGTACGGCTGACTGCAGGTTCCACAAAAACAATACCTTTTACTAACAAAATCTCTGACTTTTCTCTTTTAAAGGTTTGCTCAAATGATTTTGGGCTTGAAGGAACCCAGGAGACCAGGTAAACTGGACTCCCTCGTGTTCCCGGTGAGCGAAGTCATGAATCTGATGCTGACGGTAAGGGGCCCACAGCAGAGCTGAGCCTGGAGCTTAGGGGTCTGGGGCTCAGATCAGAGGTCTCCCAACTTCCCGCAGGTGAAGTTTGTACCCTAAGGAGTGCCTGCACGCACGTACACACATTCGCACATGGGTGCGCACACACCCCTTAGCCAGAATGTGAATACACTCAGGGCAACAGAAAAAAAAAATTGGAAAATTTCCTAGACAAAGTGATTGTCTAGATTGATCACTTGGGTGTGGGTCTCACGTGGGCCTCGGTAAGGTTCTGCGGGGATGTTCCAGGAACCTGCTCGGGAGACGCCGGGCAGGGCAGGGACCAACCCCACGGCCACCGCCTTCCGGACTCCTCCCCATCACTCCTAGCAGTCTTCCTCGCGATCTCCCTGATTTACTGAGTCGTCAATCCACCTCCCGCTTGTGACACTTGTGACACACCGGGGGAACTTCGCTTTTCCTCAGTGTGGAGTGACTACGCCCGGGGCCGCCGAGGCGTGGGTCTGTTGGTCCTCTGCCACGCGGCCCCACGGTTCTCATAGGCTCAGATTTTGTGTGGTCCCGTTAGGCCTTCTGTGTCTTCCCCAGCTGCAGAGCCTCTTCCTGCTTCCGGTCTATTCCTTCTAACCTCAGAGAAGCTTCAAAATCAGACTCGGGTATTACCAGGCCTGTATTTAAAGCACCGGCTGACTCTCAGGGTGAGTGAGGGCCGAGGGTCCGAGGCGGGGGCCCTGTTGTCTTTTCTTCCCACTCAGCGTGTGACCCAGGGCAGATCCCCTCCCTGTCGGGCTCCGTGTCCTTGTTCCGAGCGTGACTCAGATGACCCGCCAGGCTCCTGACTCTGGGGTTTCCTGCTGTAAGGCTGGGACGCAGCCAATTCTGCCCGCCGGGCCACGTCCTCTGACCTTGCTGCCGGGGCACCAAGAGGAGCTCTGCCACCGAAGGGGCCCTGGCTCTGCGGGCCTCCTCAGGGCTGCGGCGACGGCAGCCCGGCCAGTGTCACTGGAGCAGCTCTGCCGTGATGCACTGAACACGTCAGGCTGAGGTGTAAGATTTTATCTAAAGAATGAGCTCCCCTGCTAAAAATGTTTGAAAACTGCTGGCCTGGCGGACTGAGGCTACAGAGGCTGGTTCTGGGGTGGTGGGGAAAGGCTCCCCTGCTTTTCTCCCCTGGCCAGCCGATGGCAAAGCCGGACACCCTGTCCCCCGTCACTCCCGCACGGGCTCCGGCGATCTCCGACTGCTCCGCATCTGGGCTGCGGTGTGACCAACCCGCCGAGAGCAGGCCGAAGTGCCGAACACCACGCGCAGAGCAGCCTTCCAGGGCAGCTGCTGTGTTCTGTCCCTCCTGGAGGGGCGCGGCTGGCGAAGCCGACTGTGGCCACTCCTTCTGTCCGCTGCCAGAGACCCCGCCCCTCATGCCAGCGCGACGCCTGGGCCGGGGTCTGCATTGGGGCTCAGCGCTGCAGGGACCCCGGAAGCCTGGCCGTGGGTGTCTGACAGCTGACCTCACGGCGGCCGCTCACAGGCAGGCCCGGCACTCTGTCCCGCTGGCCTTCTGCTGCCCAGGCAGACCCCGCGATGGGCCGTGCGGGAGCGATGCCCGTAAGACGGGACCCCAGGGCTCTGCCCCTCTGGGCGGTGTGCAGGCCCTTTCTTGGTGCTCATGGCTCTCTGGGGCAGATGCATGTCAGGGGACATGGGACGGGTCACAGGCCCTGTTGGGGACGGACTCAGCGGACCCAGAGAAAGGTACTATTTCTTAGCAATAGGGGGAGAGCTCAAATGCAACTCTTGTTCAAATGAGCTGACGGAAAAAGGGCAGCCTGGGGAAAAAAAATAAAGGAAGCGGTGAAAGTTTTCATTTTTCTCACACGGGTCTTTATGTTCAACGGTAAAAACAGCGCTTTTGAAGGTTTTCCACCTTCAGTTGCAGGCAGCCCCGCTGAGTTCCCCAAAGCCTGGACGTGGAAAGGGAGCCCCACCCCCCACCCAGATTTCTGAGGGCCAAAGGAGCATGGGCGGGGGCCGTGGGCATCCCCTGAGGGCTGGACCACGGAGTGCAGAGTTGCAACAGGGTGGGCCTCATCCAGATTCCCAGCATGAGGGGACCAGAGTCAGCTGCAGAGCTTTAAATCCCACAGGATTAAAAAAATCCCCTGGGCCGGGACAGCAGAACGAACACACACACCTCCCTTCTCACTCCCTCGGGAACACACAGTGAGAACAAGAGCTCACATAGGCTCAAGACTCCTCTGCGCTGGGAGAATGAGAGAGGCAGGCGGCCACCTGACTAAGGAAGTGAGAAGGCACGGGGGAGCAGGAAAAGGCCCTAGTCGGGCCAGAAGGCCAAAAGCAACCGACTGCAGGCAAGGAGCCCAGCAAAGAGCCCACCAGCCACCACGCAGGGAGCCCCGGGCAAAACTCCTCCAGTGATGTGCCGCGGAGGAGATGAGACAGATGCAGAGAACAGGCATGGAGACCACACAGGAGAAGAAACTTCGGGGACACAAGGAGACCGGGAACCTGACAGCGGGACAGCACCAGGGACTTCCCGGAACTAAAACAGGCCCACAAAGTCATCCAACTGAGGGAGTTCAGGATGAAGCTCAGAGTGTCTTTAGAAAGCAGGACAAAAGCCTAAGGGGAGAAAATGGGAGAGGGAGGAGCAGTGGAGGCCGGTTTAGGAAGTCCCCAGTACAGAAGCAGGAATCCCTGAGAGCAAACGGAGAAAACATGAAGGCAGAGGCAGGAAGCGATCGCCAGCACGGCAGCCGGACCCAAAGCCCAGGCTGGGAGGCCTCCCAGCACGCAGGCTAAAACAGGCCCTCCTTGGGGTGCGTCAATGTGTCTTCTGGGAGCGCTGGGAGCAGAGAGACCTTACAAACCTCCAGAGAGAAAAGCAGGTCAGATGCAAGGATCAAGGATCGGAACGGCTCAGACTTCTCAACAGCAATGAGGACACGGGGAGACGACAGAGGAAACCCTGCAAAATTCTAAAGGAAAACGGTTTCCAAGCCAGACTGCTCTACCCAGCCAAGGCCAAGGGTGAATGTGGGCAGAAGACTTTCAGGTCACTTATCATGAGCCATTCTCATGAACCAGCTGGAGCACAGAGCTCACTAAAATAAAGGAAGAGAAGGACATGGGATTCAGGACAGAGGGGATGCAACACGAAAAGGGGGGCAAAGGGCAATCCCAGGTGGGGCCTGGCCAAAGCCTCTAAGAAGATCCCTTCAAGAGGATGGACTGGAATGAACCAGATGTGCCCAAGTGTATGGAGAAGGAAACAGAGACAAATGGCATGGGGCTGAATACGTATAACCACTTAGAAAACTAGATGGTAGAACAAGACAATTATCCAGGGAAAGGAGAGTGGCAGAGACTGGAAAATGCAGTCTAGGTTACCGCCCGGCTCAGCTGTGAGGAGCACGTCCCCTACCCCGCACCATGGATGCAAGCGAGGGGAGCAAGGGGTGCTGGGGAGGCAGGGGGCAGGCAGGCAGGGGGCAGGCAGGGGCAGGCAGGGGGCAGGCAGGCAGGGGCACGGAAATGAGTCGCTCTGCATCCTCCTCTCCCAGCAGGGGGTCAACGGAAAATACTCAGAGCTAGAAGGATCCAGAAATCACTCCCTAAGCTGTCATTCAGGGATATGAAGCTAAAGGGAAGTAGCTTTCCAGAGAGGGGAAAACAGGTATGGAGGCTTGTTTCTTGTAGCTGCTTCTAGCTGACACGTTAACCTCTGAACGTGTGTGTGGCTTGGATTAAAACCAAGCAAGGCACCACGGAGCCCTGCTCCAGCCTGCTGAGTCTCTCCCCAAGGGAGGGCCCAAGCCAGGACCTCTAAGAACATGCCTCACGTGCGCCTCACGTGGCTGATTCTTTACTGGTCAGGAAATGAAGGGCCAGGAGTTTGGACAACTTTCCCAAGGTCACCTGGTCTCATGGAAAAATAGGAGTATGATTAGTTCAGGTTCTTCTGATGCCAAGTAATAGGCTCTGCCTCTAGTGGGGACAGTCTTGGCCGACGGGGCCACCCTTCCCAAAGCACCGTATCCTATCCCTGAGAGCGGAGGTCCATGCAGGTACTGGGGAGAAGGCCGGCATGCCCGCTTCCCACCGGCTCTGTCCATGGATGTGTGTGCAGACCAGCTAGGAGGGAAGCCTCCTGCAGCACTGAGGATTGAGCCCTGCTGACTCAGCAGGACCTGAGCAGGGCTGTCCACAGCGCCGGCAGGCACACACAAGGGGGACTGGTCCAGGCCCCAAGAGAAGGCTGACCACTGGCATGGGTCGGCTTCCTTCACCCAAAAGCAATCCACGTCAGGGTCCCCACTTCCATTCCCACTGACCCTTGTCTCTCAGATATGCAAAGAGACCCATGGAACCAGGCCAGAGAATATCCAGGCCTCGCTAAAGACCTTCCTCATTCGGCTGCTGGGATCTGGGTCAGAGGACATCTCAAGCTTTCTCGTCACACAATACATTCTCTGCACCTTATGGTCCCAGTTCTCATTTGGGTGCTACAGTACTTAGTGCCGAGAGGCACAAGAAACTAAGATTTCCCCATGCTCGGGATGGTCCCCAACCACTGACTTTCCTGTCCAAAGCCCCAGGGGCAGCACTTTTCCCTATTCAGAAACAGCAGGCCAAACCCGTGGCTTGCCGGTCACTGGAAATGCCATGTCAGCGGGGCCCAGTTCAGAGACTACACAGCCCACAGAAGCCAGGGCTGGCCACTGGGGGCGATCGGTGTGTCTTTCATGGCTGTGATCATAACCCATCACATCCTCTTCTTTGGGTCAATGATCCCCTGTCTCATGTCCAGAGACAGCTTCGTGCACTTCTGTTCCCTCTGCAACCCCCAACGCTATGTAGCATAGAGGGTGATCCTGCTCCCTGATATTTCTTCATGGCGGAATACAGGTTTTCAACAGCTCACAGAGGTGTAACTGACATACACAAAATGCACACGTTTAACATGTCTGACTCGTTAAGTTTTGACATATGTGTGGACTCAAGAAATCATCCCCATGTCCCTCCTCTGTAAGCCGTATCATCCGCCCACTGGTCCCCAAGCACCACTGCTCTCCGTAACCACACGTCAGTGAGCATTCTCTACACTTTCTGGAACCTAAATCATCCCCGCTCCTTTCTCCTCCGGACGGCTGCACTGGAGCTAGGCCCTGTGAGGCAGTCCCATGCTCACTGATGCTCTGAGTTTCTTCCAGTCTTTTTCTCTCTGTGTTCTAGTTTGGATGGCTTCGCTGCTGTGTCTTTGAGTTCCCTGATCTCTTCTGCAATGTCTACACAGTCACAAACCTCACCGAGTATTTCCATCTCAGACACTGTCATTTTTATCCCTGGAAGTGTGGTCTAGGTCTTTTTTATAAGATCCTGATTTTCCACTTAATGTGTGCAACACCTTCCCCCAGCATCTAAAATGAAGGGGGTAAAGCTGTAACAACTGTTTTAATACCCTATGGGTTTTATCATCTGGGGCATTTCTGGGTCAGCTTCTGTTGATGGATTTCCCGTCCTTCATTGTAGGTGATACTTTTCTATTTCTCTGCTTGACTGGTGCATCCTGATCGGATATAAGACAATGTGAATTTTACCTTGCTGGTGTTACGTACTTTCACAATTTATAAATATTCTGGAGCTTTGTTCTGGAATGTCACTAAGTTACTTTGAGACAGTCTGATCTTTTCACGTCTTGCTTTTAAGGTCTGGTCGCCAGTGTTAGAGTTGCATTCACTATAGGGCTGATTTTGCCCCACCGCTGAGGCCAAAGGCTCTTGTAGGACCCAATTCCAGATGGATAGGACTCAGGAAGCTTCCTGGTCTGGACGGTGAGATTAGGAACCACTCCTGGCTCTGCCTGAGCTCCTGGGCGTGCTCCCTCTAATGCTTCCAGGTGGTTCTCTGGCCCTGGTCAGTTCCTTGGCTGAAGTCCTATTGGGCCTCTGCAGCTCTGCAATCCCTGCCCCAAGGTCCTGTCTCCCGGGCCTCCCATGCTCCCAGCACTACATCCTCAACTCCAGGAGCAGGCTGGGCTCGGCCAGCCCCTACATGGGGTCCCCCTCCCCGTGCAACAGCCTGACAGCTACAGGCTTTAGCTCATTTGTTTTCCATTTCCCAGGGGTCACTGTCCTTCATTGTTTGACATCCCAAGTCTTGAAAACCACTGTTTCACACAATTTAACTGGTCTAAAGCTTCCGATTTCATGTCCAAGTGATGACCCCTACTGTGTACGTGGACTGTGCAAGGTACTTGATCTACGTATCCTGTATTTTAACTCAAGAGCGAGCTACTTACAAATGTCAGCCATCGGTCTCGCTGGAGGAAGAGAACATTCTAGAGCTCAGGCAGCGCTCATAGACGTCAGAGCACGTGCTGGGCAGCGGGTCTCCGAGGCAGCGTGAGCACACATGTGGAAGGACACCGAGAGAGGTTGGGACAAAACGGGGATGTCAAAGGATGCAACACGACCCATTACTCTGCCCATATCAACGGGGTCCCCCGAATCTCCACTCTTGCAGGTAAGTATTTCCTCCACACAGACAAAAAGTATTTTTGGAGTATTCTAGGTTTTTTTGCTCTCCTGACTCTGCTGGAAAGTAAAGGAGGCGAACTAACAGTTTTCTCTGAGTTTTCTTTGGGCCAGTTACTTTACACAAGTTATTGAATAGCCACCCGCCCTCACCCCAGCTTCATTATGACATCTTCAGAGCATACAAAAAACCGGACAGCATTCTACAGGAAGCACCCGTACACTCACTACCAAGAACACTTTCCTGAGCATGCCTACTCATGTACCCACCCGTCATCCACCCAGCAGTCCATCTTGCTTCTCGAGGGGCCTCAGACAGAGCTGCAGGCATCAGCAGTTTCCCCTAAATCCTTCAACATGCAAATCATCAACTACAGTCAATGTGAGAACAGAGTTCTCTCTTGAGGTAAAGTTTACACACAGTAAGTCTATGGACCATAGGCATATGCCATTCCATGCATGTCGACAATCGTCACCCCCTGGGGAAGCAGCCTCAAACCCCTTGCCAATCATCCCCTTCCCCCACCCCATGTCCCCCAGGCAACCATGGCTCTGATTTCTGCTGTCAAGATCCGTTCAGTTCGATTAGTTCTAGAATCTCCTATAACTGTTGCCATACAGAAGCCATATAACCTGTCACTGTCATGGGCCTGCTGCCACCTCTGCTAAGTGGCAAAGGTCAGCTCCAAAGCCACCAGGGCCACCACTCCACTGGGAGACTCCACTCAGCACTACTCACCAGGACACCATTCTTTTTTTTTTTTTAAAGATTTATTTACTATTTGAGAGAGAGAGAGGAAGAGAGACAGAGCCTGAGTGGGAGGGGGAGAGGGAGAGAATCCCAAGCAGACTCTCCACTGAGTGCAGAGCTGGACACAGGGCTTGATCCCAGGATCGAGATCATGACCTGAGCCAAAACCAAGAGTCAGATGCTTAACTGACTGTGGCACCCAGGTCCCCTGGCCAGAACATGATTTTAAATGGCTTTTCAGAGTATGTCCTTAATTATTTGTAACAATGGCCACTGCACTGATTTGCTAAGCAGACTCCCCACCATAGGGCGGGCACTGCACGTGCATCACTCACCACACACAGCCTCCTCACACCAGCAGAGGAGACAAGTCACACACAGCCTCCTCACACCAGCAGAGGAGACCAGTCACACACAGCCTCCTCACACCAGCAGAGGAGACCAGTCACACACAGCCTCCTCACACCAGCAGAGGAGACCAGTCACACACAGCCTCCTCACACCAGCAGAGGAGA
>PITA01028360.1:0-19503 GCA_004023965.1 Spilogale gracilis
TGGGGCGCCTGGGTGGCTCAGTTGGTTAAGCGACTGCTTTCGGCTCAGGTCATGATCCTGGAGACCCGGGATCGAGCCCCACATCGGGCTTCCCGCTCGGCGGGAAGCCTGCTTCTCCCTCTCTCACTCCCCCTGCTTGTGTTCCCTCTCTAGCTGTGTTTCTCTCTGTCAAATAAATAAAATCTTAAAAATAAAATAAAATAAAATAAACACAAGTCTCCTTACTTTATACTCCCACCTCGTGTGTGTTGAGCAGCTCCCTGGCATTTTCCTGAGCAGTCCAATTTAAAAACTTTTCACTTGCTTAATTATACTCTTTCGGTAAATTATCATTGTAGTAAATTGTGAGCAAGGGCCCCGCACTGAGGGAACTGAAGTGCTGGGCATGCACTTCCGGGGAATGTGTTGTTAGTATAATGGGGATCTTTCCTAAAGTCAACATTCATTTTGGAAATAGACATGTGCTCCCGTGGCCACGACATAATAATTCAGTGAGTCAACAAAGACCCCAGTCTAGAAAGTCTTTAGCAGGCCTATTCCACCCATATAACCATGCAAGACCAGCAATCACCACAGTTCCACTACCTGGCCATCCTTCCTGGGACTGAGCTCTAGTGTCTCCTGCAAGTGACCCTGCCAAGAAACGGGAGCCATGCACAGATGCTGCTGGGCTGGGGGGCGACCTGTCCAAGCACAAGAGCCCGACCCACCTGCTGCCTCACCCAAACAACTGAGCCTCTTAAAACATTTTTCCCCTTGGACCTTTAGATCATACTTGGCTGAGGAAAGGCTGAGCCCCGCCGCACCCTCCTGAAATTCCTGGGTAATTCACGGACTCCATCACTGGGAGCATCAACTTTCACCTTCCCTCAGTCACCTCCAGATTCAACTGTCCTCGGTGAAGAGTCTGAAGCTGACCCCTCTCTTTATAGGTCCTGAGACTCCACCTGGGATGAGGGCCCAGCTGTGCTCTCTCCTGCCTCCAGGCTTTCAAAAGTAATAAGGCCTCAGCCATTAGGATTTAACTGTCCATTTGGCTGATGAGGCAGCAGGAAAATTAGCAACTATTTCCGTGCCTCTGGCTGTGTTGGGCCCAACCAATGCCGACTGGAGGAAAAAGCAGCAGCTACGCTCCTAAGTCAGCAGCCAGCGCTGGGGCTTCAGGAGCAACGTACTGAGAAAGGGGCATTTTAAAATAGTCATGGGGCTGCCCCTAACTCCTGCTTTAGAGGAGGCTTCTCTGATAATTGAGGGTTGTTTAAAATTTGATCTGCTCTGTTGAAACAAAACAAACAACTTAGAAATGCATCAAGCAGATTCCCTAGAGACCAATATAACCCACAAAATATAATAATGCAAAGCCTAGGCAGCTGAGTTTTTATTTGTGCCTAGCTTCAGAAAGCCAAACCCCTGAGGGCTCTGAACCCAAGGTTCATTTATTCTTAATAAGCACAGTTCCAGGGCACTGTCAGCCTCCAGCTAATGACAACACCAGCAGCAGCTGGGGTAGTTGGATTCCGAAGAAGACTGAGGATCTAATTGAGATAAGAAATATAAGCATGACTCATGCCAGCATTCGTTAGTGTCCAGACCCTACATCTTGTGTTTTTAATAGCTCCTTCAGCATGAATTCTCCAGCTCCCAAAAAGAGAGTACTTTTCGGTGCTCATCAAAATGGCACTGGGGACTGAGGCAGAAACAGGCCCCTCAATCCCATGTCCATGGATCTGGTGCCACAGCTGCTCAGAGAAACTGGTCCTGGCTCACAAAATACAGAGGGGCGCCCTGCCCAGTGTTACAGTCTACACTGGCTGTCTCCTGGTGGCAGAGTCTTCGACCCAGCTGATGAGTCATAAACTTGCATTTCATTCCCTTCCCAGAGAGGTAAGTGTTTCCTTCCTGATGGATACGAGGCTGATGGAGCCTGGCTGCAATGAAGGATCTGGGGCCACAACTTAGCCGCAACTCTGCTCAGCTTGGTTTTAAAAAGCAACCATCCTAACACAGGCCTCACTCAAATCACCTTCCCCAGGCTGCCAGACTGCGTAACTCAAGTGAGCCTAGCCAGTCTCTTGGTTAGCCCTATCTTAACAAAAGCAAAGAATTTCCAAAACCATGTCAGCAAAGGAACAGAGAGAAGTGACCTGGCCCACAGGGGCTGGTTCTTGTTCTAGATGGACCTGGGTTGTGTTTCCCTAAAGGAACATGAAGAAGGGTTTTCTAGTTGAGGGTACATCAAAACAGGCAGCAGGATATTCTCAGTAGAAATAGCAGGATAGAAATGCTACTCTCGGAAGCTTCTCTGATTTCTGTTTCCCACCTGTGTGTAGTCTAGGCCAAATTCAGAGTTGTATGCTCCAGGAAGGCCTGGAGTTTTGCTTTATCTCAGGAATCTGTAGTCTGACTCATAGATTCAGATCTCCAGGCTGGACATCTCCTTGGGTCTCAGTCTTCAGGACCACTGCCTATTCAACATCTCCCCTTAAACATTTCAAATGACTCCTGAATTTAACCCAGCCCAAATGAGTTTTGAGATCTTCTCTCCAAACCATGTTCTCTTCCTAAGACATCTCCATGGGTGTCCCCATCATCATCATAGTCCCTTCAGGCAGAAACGAGGAGTTGTCTTATCCCTCTCCATCACCAACCCTCATATCCAACTGATCATGGATTCCGGTCTCTGTTATTTCCCAAATGCCTCTCAAGTATCCCCCTCTCCATTTCCCCAGTCACTATCTCTCTAGTCCAAGTAACTGAAATGTCTCTCCCAGCCTACTTCCATTGATTCACTCCTCTTTAGTTTTCCTACTTTCCCACTTGCGCTCTACATACAATTCTACACACAAAATCCAGAATGACCTCATTGTAACACAAATATGCTATGTCACTCCCACATTTATACCATCCAGTTGCTTCCCGTGGCTCTCAGAACAAATGTGAAATCCTTAGTATGGCTTGTAATATTTTCCACAGCCTGGCTCCCCCCACCTCTCCAGCGCCTCTTGCTGCTCTCTAAGACCATCAACTTTTCCTCAGTTCCTCTCGGGTGCCATGCTTATCTCCTAGGGCAAGCACTTTGCACTTAAGAGCTCACCTTCCCTGAAGTGCTGGTCACTCCTTCAGGGACTCCTCTCTGACCTCCTGATCAGGGCAGTCCTCCTGCTGCACACTCTCATGACTAGCAGGTAGCTTCCTTTCAAAGCCCTACCACACTTACTTGTTGATGTTGTCATTTGTATGATTAGTGGATTAGTCTCTCTCGATTCCAGTTCACTGTTAGCTCCATGAAGTCCATTTCTACCCCTTAAGGGGTCCCCTATACAATGATGCATAGCCCACATTCAAAAATCATTGAAGAAATTTATTAAATTAAGTACAAGGAGGCTATAAAAGAATTCTACAGAATCTTGAAGGAAAAATGTTATGACCCAAGAGATTGCCTTAAGTTTTAATTTTACTTGAAATGCTTCATGCACTCGTTTTAAAAAAAAATTAAAATCTTACAGTTAACACCACCAGGGTCTTTGATCACTAACCAGTCCCAACACCCCCACCACACACACACACACACACACACACACACTCAAAATACCATTCCTTACTTAGCAGAGATAATAACTATTGAAAATTCCATACGTAACCTTCCAGAATTCCTCTCTATCTTTACATATATGGACATGTACCAGAAGAACACTTAATACTAGTTTGTGAAAATGAGGGGATAGGTCCTTAAGAACTTTAAGGATAGATTGTCATTTATTGGAAAGATAATAAAACATTTCCAGATATACGAACACTAAAAAAAACTACTCATATATCCTTGAAAAAAAAAAAACTTTTGGAAAATTGCTTCATCTAAGGGAAAATAAAAATTGTAATAGCAAAGGCCTCATGGGTCATCTCCACATAGTTTAGATTCCAAAGTTGTATTGTATATTTTCAGATGAGGTCTGTGGTCAGAGGAAAAGTTTCTTTACAATGTTTCAAGTTAATTTTTAAAAAACAATGTTTCAAATTATTTTTCCCTTTTTGCTTCTACACCTTCCAGTGTGCCAGAAAACTGGGTCTTGAGCCATATATCCCATTCTCCAGTGATTGCTAATTCTGTTTAATAACATCAGAAAACAATAATAACGCTGTTCTAGTCCTTGCTAATTATGATCAAACTCCATGTGAATAGATTGCCATCCCAGAAGAATTGCTAGAAAATAATCTTTTTTCTTTTCTCCACAAAAGCATAGCTGTGGGAAGAACATATTGTTCATTTTATTGCCAAGGAAATTGAGATAAGATTAGCTACTTTAAAACTCATACAGCTTTTTTAAGTGGTAAAGAATAACAAGCCAGATGCTCTCTGTTATTTCACTTTATTTTTTATCATTTTCATCTAGTATCTAAGAAGGTATCTGTGTTCTTGATGCTTAAAAACCAATATACAAATAAATTATGTTTTAAAATATATATAAAAATAAATACACCAAAATGTTAACAACTGCTATATCTGAATTTAATTATTCATTTAAATAAATATCCATTGAGACCCTAATATATGACAGATACAAAGGATTAAAAAAAGGTCAAATTTTGGTGGCCTTATCTATATTTTAGACTTTATAATAACTCATACTTTCCAAAAGTTTGAACATTTCTTGTACTTCTAGGTTCATTACCATTAAGCTATTAGTAATATTCTTTTGTAATATTCTTAAACTTGTCTGCTTCCATTTTGTCCCTGTTTCATTCTTGATATTATTACTTTGTGGTTTCTGCCTTTGTTTCTTAAGTCATCCCACCAGAGATTTATCCACTTTTTAAAATTTTCCAAAGAAAAACTCAGTTTTTTGATAACTCTAGTGCTACTTTTTCCCCCCAGATCAATCATTTCTGGCTTGTGTTGATTATTTTCTTTCTTCTATGTTTTTAGAAGTTATTCTACTCTTTTTAACTTCATAATTTGGATGCTAAGCTTATTTATTTCCAGCCTTCTTTTCTAATATGAACATAATAGGCCATAATTTTCCTGCTAAGTACCACATACACTTGACTATAAATTTCCCTCTGAGTACCACTAACTAGCACACATTTTAATATGTTGTCATTCTTTGTCATTCAGTTCTAAATGCAAAAGAATCCTATAAGTAATACCTACAATATGTACATTGCTAACAGTTTACAAGAGCCACAATCTGTCACAGTCTATACATGATCCACATTCTGCAGTAATTCCAAAACAAAAGGCCGTAGAATACTAATTAGCATTAACAGCATTATGAATAAGTACTAATCAGAGTATAAACTCTGTCTTTAAGACCTGAACACAAAGACTGGCCAAACATGGCAATCATTCCCTGTGAAGGTGTCAATCCATTAATTTGGTAAACAACCTAATCTTATTTTCTCTCATCCTGTATAAAAATTCTTCCCCAAGTATCCTGGGAAGTCATTTTCCTGATTGTACCTCATGTAGACATCTATACAACTGTTGATGTATGCACGTTTTTAAGAACAATTTAGCTAGGGCTCACAGTTACTGCTTTTTGCTTATTTTTCAATATTTTTCAATTCCCATTACTTCTGACATATGTATTATTTATAAGTGTCAAAGCTGACGAATGTGGGTTTTCTAACTTTTTTATTGTTTTAATGTTTAATTTCTAATTTGTTAGCTTTGCAGTCATTGAATACAATCTGAATAATATCAGGTCTTTAAATGTGCAGACTTGCTTAATTATTTAAAATCAAATTTTATAAAAGTCCATAAAAACTAATACAAATATATCTTCTCCCATTATTAGGTGAAGTGCTCCATATGCCCATTAAAACAGTCTTGCTATTTGTCTTATTCAAATACTCTTTGTTCTTATTGATTTCTTCTTTTATCTGCTAGATCTATCAGTTACTGAGAGATGTATATTAAAACTCCCATTTTGATTGTAGCTTTGTCTATTCCTCCTTTTAGTTTCAGCAATTAAAAACTATGTAATTAGGTGCATCCAAGATTAAAATTGTTACATCTTCCTCGTGAACTGAAACTTTAATATTTAGATATCCTCTTTTTCTCTAGTAAGCCTTTTGCCTCAAAGTCTATTTATCTGACAATAACATACATAGATATGCCAATTTTCTTTTGGTGACTATTTCTCTACTCTCAACTCTTATATGTTCCTATGTTTTAGGCATGTTTCAGAAAAGGCCACTGGATGGATTTTTTTTTTTTTAATTCAGTGTGACAAGCTTTGTCCATTAACCAAGGAGTTCAGTTTATTATTTTTTAAGATTTTATTTATTTATTTGGCAGAGAGAAACAGCTAGAGAGGGAACACAAGCGAAGGGAGTGAGAGGGAGAAGCAGGCTTCCCACCAAGCAGGGAGCCTCATGTGGGGCTTTATCCTAGAACTTCAGGATGATGACCTGAGCCGAAGACAGACGCTTAACAACTGAGCCACCCAGCACCCCAGGAATTCAATTTTTTAAAAGTTAATTTTGATTACCAAAAAATTTAGATTCATTTCCAACATCTCACTTTGTACTTTCTATTTGTTTTTCTTATTCTAGTTTTCTTCGTTTTGATCAAATTTTACCTCATTTCTATTTCATTTTTCCCCTCTACTAGTTTGAAGGTTGTACCTTTTATTCTATTCTTAGTGCGGACCCTGGACATATTAATTACACATGCATTTTAACAAAAGGTCTACAATTAATTGATCTTTAATCCTTTTTCTCAGCAATACTTGAATATTACAATGTTAATTCCTCCCTCCCTCCTCTCTCTCATATACACTCAACAGTGAATTAATGAATCATATGCAATGCTTACATAGACCTCAAGTTTTCTTTTGTTATTTTAGCCTCTCAAATTAGACATTATTGTTATTCCTTTACAAATGTTTGTTTATATTTATAGATGTGCTTACAGTTTTATGTTCTCATCATTCCTTCTTGAATCCCAAACCTTCTTTGTGGAACAATTTTATTTTTATTTGAGCACATCATTTAGGAACACTTTCAGGGATAATCTAAAGGCAGTAAATCCTTCCAGTTTGGGTTTATCAGAAAGTGACTTTACTTACCTTCATTTTTGAAAGATCATTTCACTCAGCACACAATAAGAGATTACTTGTTATTTTCTCTCAGCCCCTCCAAGACCCTCCACTGCCCTCTGGATTCTACTGTTGCTGTTGAAAGTCAGTTGTATCTTCTTTGTGGGTATTCTCTCATATCTCTCATTGCTTTTATGATCTTTTCTTTGACTTTCGTGTTCTGTCTGCACATCAGTGCAGACGCAACGGTATGTGCAAGTGTGGGTTTCTTTTACTTTTTTTAAAAAGAGATTTTATTTATTTGACAGAGAGAAACACAGTCAGAGAGGGAACATAAGCAGGGGGAGTGAGAGAGGGAGAAGTAGGCTTCCCACCGAGCAGGGAGCCCGATGTGGGACTCGATCCCGGGTCTCCGGGATCATGACCCGAGCCAAAGGCAGTCGCCCAACCAACTGAGCCACCCAGGCACCCCTGTGGGTTTCTTTTAATTATTAGGCCTGGAATTCTTTGACTGAAATGATTTCGGGATTGGTATCTTCATTATGAAATATTTTTAGCTTTTATACCTTCTAAAATTTTCTCTCCTCCCTTTTCTCAGTGAGAGATTAGGCATGTATCAGAACTCGTCTGCCTATTTATCCATCTCCCTTAACTTCTCTTTTATATTTGCCAACTTCATGTCTCCCTGCAATGGATTCTGGGAAATTTATTTAGATCTGTCTTTCAGCTTACTAAATCTCAGCTGTGTGAGCCTGCTATTTAATGTATTGATATTAGATACATAATATATTTATATGTGCATTAAATATATATAATATATTGACAGTTTTCTAATATTCATCATTTTGTTTGTCAGGCAAAGCATTACCTCAATACCAAAGCCAGATACAATACAAGAAAGGAAAACTACTGATCAATATCCCTGATGAATATAGATGCAAAAATACTCAAAAAGATACCAGCAAACCAAATCTATTAGTACATTAGAAAATCATGCACCATGATCAAGTAGGGTTCATCTCTGAAATTCAAGGATGGTTCAAAATATGCAAACCAATAAATGTGATAGATACATTAATAGAATGAAAAATAAAAATTGCATGATCATCTCAATAGATGTAAAAGCATTAAATTCAGTGTCCATTCATGATTTAAAAAAAAACACCTCTCAACAAATTGGGTATCATAGGAACATATCAACATAACAAAGACCACAAAAAACAAGACCACACATAACCTCATACTCAGGACAAGACAAGGGTGGCTACTCTCACCACTCCCATTCAATTTCTATCTAGACGAATGAGTAAGAAAAAGAAATAAACGGCATCCAAACTGGAAGAGAAGAAGTAAAATTCTCTGTTTGAAAATTACATGATATTATATCTAGAAAAGCCTAAAAACTCTACCAGAAAGTGTTAGAACTAAAAAGCAAATTCAAAACTATCTAAAAAAGAAATAAAGAAAGCTATCTCATTTATGTATCATCAAAAACAACAAAATACTTAGAGATAAATCTATACACTGAAATTATAAGGCACTGATGAAAGAAACTGAAGAACATACAAATAAATGCAAAGATATGCTGTGTTCATGTATCAGAAGAATACTATTAAAATGTGCATACTACTCAAAGCCATATAGTAATTCAATGCAATCTCTATCAAAATTCGAATGATATTTTTTACATAAAGGGAAAAAACAGTCCTAAATGTGTATAGAACCACAAAAGACCAAAAGCCAAAGCTATCTTGAGAAAGAACAAAACTGTAGGCATCACAATTCCTGATCTCAAACTATATAAAATTTTACTTTGTACTATAAAGTTTATAATATAATCAAATTACTATTATACTATTGACCAGTGGATTAGAATCAACAGTCCAGAGATAAATCCACACGGTCAACCAATATTTGACAAGGGAGCTAAGAATACTCAATGGGAAAAAGATAGTCTCTTCAATAAATAGTGTTGGGAAAGCTATTCACATGCAAAAGAATGAGACTGGATCCCTATCTTATATCACTCACAAAAAGTAACCTGAAATGAATCAAAGGCTTAAACCTGAAATCATGAAACTTCTAGAAAAAAACAAAGGGATATAGGGAACAAGTTCCTTGACATCAGTCTTGGCAAACATTTTTTGGATATGACACCACAAGAAACACAAGTTATAAAATCAAAAATCAAGAAGTGGGACTACATACAACTAAAATGCTTCTGCACAGAAAAATAAATGATCAAGAAAGGGAAAAGATAACCTACAGAATGGGAGAAAATATTTTAACTCATATATGTGATAAGTGGTTAATATTCAAAATTTGTAAGGAATTCATGCAACTCAATAGCAGGCAGGCAGGAAGGAAGGAAGGAAGGGAAAAGAAAGAAAAGAGAAGAGAAAAGAAAAGAAGAGAAGAGAAAAGCAAAGCAAGAAATATTACAATTTAAAAATGGGCAAAGGACTATAATGGACATTTTTCCAGAGATAGTATTCAAATGGCCAAGAAGCACCTGAAAAGGTGCTCAGCATCACTAATCATTAGGGAAATGTAAGTCAAAGTCATCAGTGAAGTATGCCTTTACACCTACTAGAATGACTACTATCAAAAAGACAAGAGATGGCAAGTGCCAGGGAACACAGTACCCCGTGTGTTGTTGCTAGGAACGTTACATGGTACAGCTATGTGGAAACCAGTGTGAAGGTTCCTCAAAACTTAAAAGGTCAAAGAACCAAATCTATTAGTACATTAGAAAA
This sequence comes from Spilogale gracilis, assembly GCA_004023965.1. Classification (NCBI taxonomy): domain Eukaryota; kingdom Metazoa; phylum Chordata; class Mammalia; order Carnivora; family Mephitidae; genus Spilogale; species Spilogale gracilis. The sequence continues at coordinate 9,797 of PITA01028360.1, forward strand.
TCATGCACCATGATCAAGTAGGGTTCATCTCTGAAATTCAAGGATGGTTCAAAATATGCAAACCAATAAATGTGATAGATACATTAATAGAATGAAAAATAAAAATTGCATGATCATCTCAATAGATGTAGAAAAAGCTTTCGGTCAAATGAATTCCAGGCCTAATAATTAAAAGAAACCCACAGGGGTGCCTGAGTGGCTCAGTTGGTTGGGCGACTGCCTTTGGCTCGGGTCATGATCCCGGAGACCCGGGATTGAGTCCCACATCGGGCTCCCTGCTCGGTGGGAAGCCTGCTTCTTCCTCTCTCACTCCCCCTGCTTATGTTCCCTCTCTGACTGTGTTTCTCTCTGTCAAATAAATAAAATCTCTTTTTAAAAAAAGTAAAAGAAACCCACACTTGCACATACCGTTGCGTCTGCACTGATGTGGAACAGACTTGTGGAAGGATAGAACACGAAAGTCAAAAAAAAGATCATAAAAGCAATGAGAGATATGAGAGAATACCCACAAAGAAGATACAACTGACTTTCAACAGCAATAGTAGAATCCAGAGGGCAGGCTTCCCACCAAGAACAACCATGTGACCCAGCAATCCCACTTCTGTGTATATATGCAAAGGAAATGAGATTACTATCCTGAAGAGAATGGTGCACTCCCATGTTCACTGCAGCATTACTTATAGTCATCAAGACATGGAAACAACCAAAGTGTCCACTGGTGGATGAATGGATAAAGAACTGTGTGTGTGTGTGTGTGTGTGTGTGTGTGTGTGTGTGTGTACATACATGCAATGGAATGTTATTTAGCCATAAAAAAAAAATCTTGTCATTTACAACAACATGGATAAATCTTGAGGTTATTATGCTAAGTGAAATAAGTCTGACATGCAAGGGCAAATACTACATGATTTCACTTTTATGTGGAATCTAAAATAGTAATTTAAAAAAAACTCACAGAAACAGTAGATTTGTTTGGGGAAGATTTGGGGCACCTGCCTGGTTCAGTCATTAAGCGTCTGCCTTCGGCTCAGATCATGGTCCCGGAGTCCTGGGATGGAGTCCTGCTTCAGGCTCCCTGCTCAGCGGGAAGCCTGCGTCTCCCTCTCTCCCTCCCCCTGCTTGTGTTCCCTCTCTAGCTGTGTTTCTCTCTGTCAAATAAATAAAATCGTTAAAAAAAGAAAGAAAGAAAAAAGAAAAAGAAACAGTAGATCTGTGGTTGCCAGGAGTACAGTTGGCGGTGGGGAATAGGTGAAGGTACCAAAGGGTAGAAGCTTCCAGTTATAAGATATGTAAGTTCTCGGAATCTAAGGGACAGTCTGATGATATCGCAGTGCTGTATTGTATACTTGAAAGTTGCCAAGGGAGTAAATCTAAACGCTCTCACCCCTCCACACACATACAAATACTATATGAGGTGATGGATGTGTTAACTAACCTTATTGTGGTAATCCTGTTGAAATATACACATATACTCTATCATCACATTGTACATCTTAAACTTTACTTGATGCTACATTATAATTATACCTCAATAAAGCCAGGAAGAAAAAGTCCTCTCCATATTACTCCATATTGACATAGGGCTGGTAGAGGTTTATTATTGTCCTGAACCATTCCACCATGTAGTTATATATATCCGAACATTGGAAGGGTCTGATTTGTATATATTTATCTACTATCTATCTTTCTGTTCATCTGACTCCCTCTTCAGTTGCTCCCCTACTATTATCTGCCATTGACTGGTGCCCTTTGATCTCTTCCTTAGACCTCCCACCCTTACTCCCCAGGCTCAGCACAGGGGAGTCTTATCTTCATATTAAATTCACAAGGCCTAACACAGTGTCTGAACCATAGAAGACCTTCAGCAAATGTCTGGTGGAGGGCAGAAGGGCCATCTCATGGTTTTTTTAATGTTTTTTGAATGCCTTCCATGTTACAACTAGAAGATTGTAGTTGTATCAGTATAGCTAGACACAAAACCTCAAACTCCATCATTACAGAAACATACTTAAAAAAAAAAAGTCCTCCTGTTTGAGAACTTTATTAAAAATAAAATGCAAGAAGTCCAGTAGCCCTGACAGGAGCAACAAATCAACTTGTTTCCACTCACGGCTGCTTTAACGCTAATGACTTAAACTAATTAGACAGACAACTGAGAGAATTATGAGCCTGGATTCAATTCACAACAGTCCAAACAAATGCTTGAGACTGTTTTCTGGGTACTGGGAGAAAGCAGAAACGGGCCTGCTAAAGTCTGAAGGCGGATCAGCTCTAGATAGGGTAACAAGCAGGAGGGCGCAGCCTCGGTGTGGAAGGCCAGCCGGCATCTGCTTGGAAAGTTGTCTGAGGTTCAAATGACACAAAATACGCAAAAGTCTTGATGAACTAAAAAGCCATCAGCAAATCTTGGGATTTCTTATTATTGTATAAAGAGAATGTTTGTGAACTGCTGGGAAGATTGTCGGCCCATTCAGGATTCGGGCTGGGGCTGACCCTGTTCAGCTATGGGTAGAGGGAAAGCAGGGTGTGTTTGAGAGGCTTTAGACTTTGTGCTTGTCTACACTACCACGCTCCTGGTTAGCGGTGGACAGAGACTTCTTGTGTGATTTACGTCATGGGGAGCGATTACAACAAATCCCACAAGCATTTTCAGGGATACTGGGTTAATTGGGTTGTTTCCTTCACCCTGGAGAGTTTCCTTTCAGAAACCTGAGCACCAAGCAGATGAAACCCCAGCAATCCACCACATAATCCCCACCCCCCCCACACCACCCACCTTTTAAGGAGCACTCAGCTCTAAAGGGCCCAAGGACAGTTCCTTGCTGAAATGCTTAGTGATAGCACCAGGGTAAGGAGGATGTATAAGGCACAAATCCACTTCCCTGAGCAGACTGATTCTGGGAATTCTCCTCTAAGCTTCATACTCTCCCTCCCTTACAGCTCTTAGCTAATTTCTAGGATGAAAACAAAATGTGATTCCTTAATATCCAATGCTTTACTTGTTCAACCCGAATACAGGGGTTTAGCATAAATCGAGGGAATTAAACAAAGAGGCTTGCATTGGTAGCCATCCATTCAGTGAGTCCCAATCTGAATTCAAAAACGGTAGAAGGACCACGAGGGTGAACAGGACAGGAGGCCCAACCCTCCAAACAACTGGTCTTTGCTTAGAGACATGTATTCAGGGGATTCTAAACAAGAATTTTAAATATTGGACACTGAAAAATGTGTAAAGGTCTTTTTCCCCTTGTCTGCAAAAATCTCATCCTCCTTGCCATAGCCTCTCCCCATAGGAACAGAACAGACCACTGATATTTTAGTGGGAAAAAGAACCACCCAAAAAGAGAAGTTAAAAAGATATATATGGAGACAAAAGATGGCAGCTTGGGAAGGATGACAGCTTTGTCACAGCCTCGGCTCCTTCCTCACACTGCATATGCTTCCACACACTCCTTGTCCTCTGGCTGAACCCCCATCACTGATGTTGTGATAACTCAACCAAAGAAAACCCAAGGACTTTCATTTGCATTTTAAGTGCCTCCATGGCCCGATCTTGTACTTATTTTTTTAGCCTCCTCTCCCATGGATTATGAAACCAGGCCATGGGGGGGCCGAATCCTGCCTCTGCAAGTTCCTCGGGGTCTCTGTGCTTTGGGATAATATATTTCACAAGTGCTATTCTGACCTAGTTTTGAGATCATAGCTACAAACTTCTCAATTCCCCTTTGTAGACAGTTTACTAAACCCACACCCCCATGAGGCCCCGATGCCAACTGGGCAAAGAAGTCCCCTTCTTCCTTGCACTTGCAGAATCCACCAGAGGCCTGGGAGATTGAGCTGAACTCCCCCCTCCTGTCTTACCCAAGCCACTTCCTACACCTTCGGCTTGCAGCTCCCTTCCCCCAGGTTAACCGCCCCCCTGTGTGGCAGCCTTCTTCCTTTGGGAGCTGTAAATAAGAAAGAGTTTTGCCTCTTATCTTTCTCAGGATCATTGTCTTATGTCCTGCCTTTACTAGAATCTAACAAATATTAGGTTAAACATTTGTTAGGAAAACAGTCTCCTCAACTGTAAAATGAATATAATTAGAATTATTGGTTTTAACTGCCTCACAGCAGTGTTACGAGAATTAACAGGACTTATTATTTGTAAAGAGCTACACCAGTATTTGTGAAATAAAGAAAAGAAGCAGTCAGATCTAAGTACAGGAGACTGACTTTTCTCTCAACTGCTGTTTCCTGCAAGATTACTTTTTCCTCATCCATGTTTTCTTGTTTTTTATTTTTTTTGTCCAAATCTTTCCTATTCACTTAAGTCCCAGTTTAAGTGCCATAACTTTTGTGTCAGTTGGATTATGCTCCTTTGACTCTGCTTAGTTTCCTCTTTGAAACCTGAGCACCTGGTTAAGTCTGCTACAGTCCACTCACTACCTTCCTTTTAAAGATATCTTAAGAAGCAATTGTACCAACAAGGATGAACTTTGATTCCTACAACCAAAGTAACCTGTTCCTCCGTTTAACTCTCCTAGCACCTAGTTCTTAGTGGCATAAAATCACAGACCTCTGAAGCAAGAGGAAAGCCAAGTGTCAAGCCATGTCAAGTAGAAGCTTGGTCTGCAACATTTCCAGCACATGGCCTTCCGGCCTCTGTCAGAAACAGCAGGCATTCGTGACTCTGAAATATGGGGAAGTGCTCGCTTTCCAGAATGTCACCAAATCCCCTCTACAACTTTAGAAGCTCTCACGCTTTTCTCTTCTTTTCCCAGAGCCTGGTTCTACCTTCACTGGATAAAGTTCTAGACTGCAGGTTGCAAAATAGTAGCTCACAGGGCCAAATCTATGGAGGTTGTTTTTGGGTTTTTTTTAATCCTATGTAGAGATTTCCTTCTTCACAGTGTTTTTGATGTGTGAAATTAATTGCCAACATTGAAAAACAGAGAAATTTCACATAAGTCTCTGAATTTCTGCCTCCTCTTTAAAAATTGAAAGATTTGGTTATGTGGAGCCCACATGTCCAGGAGGCAATAACCAACTGGGGCTGAATAGGAGCTGCCTCTCCAAAGGGCCATGCACCCTCCACAGTTCTTGTCTGACAAGAACTGTGGGCACCTCAAGAACAAGGTGGACAAGAAACCTAGGGCACCTCAGCTTCATTATGTTACCTGAATGTTTCCTTTGGAAATCTGAGTTTGAAACTCTTTTGCATGTAGCTGTACAATTTTCCCAGCACCATTTATTAAAGAGATTGTCTTTTCTCCAGTCTATATTTTTGCCTCCTTTGTTATAGATTAATGGACCATATAAATGTGTAGGATTTTTCTGGGCTTCCTATTCGATTCCACTGATCTATGTATCTATTTTTTGTTCTAGTACTATAATGTGTGTATTACTATATATTATTACCATATGCATATGCATTATATATAGTGAAGTATAGTTAGAAATCTGGAATTCTGGTAACTCCAGCTTTGTTCTTCTTTCTCACAATTGCTTTTGCTATTTGGGGTCTTTTGTGGTTCCACACAAATTTTAGGATTATCTGTTCTAGTTCTGTAAGATATACTATTGTTATTTTGATAAGGACTGTACTGAATCTGGTAATTGCTTTGGTTGCCAGAAGGGAAGGGGTGTGGGTGATGGGTGAAATAGGTGAAGATAATTAAGAGGTACAAATTTCCAGTTATAAAATAAATAAATTACAGGGATTAAAAAGTACTGAATAGGGAATAGAATCAAGAATACTGAATAACTTTGTATGGTGACATATGGTAACTACACATAGCATGGTGAGTGTTATGTAACATACAGAATTGTTGAATCACTATGTTGTATACTTGAAGCTAAAATAACATTATATGGCAACTACACTATAATTTTAAAAAAATAAAGAAAGAAATGCTTGAGAGTCTAGCTAGTACATACCACATCTACCCATACACTCAAATCTAAAACATAACCCTAAGAGAGTTGTATGTATAAGAAAAGCATGTTTCTTCTTCCTTTGTTCCTAAAGACTTTCCATTCAAAATGGAAAAAAATGCAGGGACACTATTGAAATCTTTAAGTTGTAAGAACTGGGGATAATTTATTCTTGTTTTTGTCTTCACATTTTATTTATTTATTTGTAAGTGAGGGCAAAGGTGCAGATGGAGAAGCAGGCTCCCCACCAAGCAAGAAGCCCAATGCAGGACTTGACCCCAGGACTCCGGGATCATGATCTGAGCCAAAGGCAGATGCCCAACTGACTGAGCCACCCAGGTGCCCGGGAGATAATATTGTGATGGAGTCATAAGGAAGGACCCAGAGATACTCAAGCCCTGCCCAGCTGGTCATCCTAAACCCTTCTATCCTGCCCTGTCCAGCCCCTCCTGAGGGAGCTCCTCACAACCACATAGTATTAAGTGGAAAAATAGGACAATGGGATTGGAGATGTAGGTTGGATGGGAATTGTAATAAAAAATCTCATCCTCATGTTGTCTTCTGTCTGGGTTACAATTAAACAAATATAATGAATTTTCTGCATTAGCCAGAAAGACTTGCAGATTTAGCTTTCTGGAACAGACTCTAATTGCATTAGAAAGAAAGATGGGGATGTGATTTGGAGGAGAGTTTAAAATTAAAAAAAGATTTGAACTCAAGGGAAAAAATAAACTACTCACAAACTTAAAATGGGGGTTGGAGGAAACCAGTGACTTCACAAGGCATGAGAGCAAAGCAGCTAGAGCATGACTTCTGGAATCAGATAAGGCTCAGAAGCATCACCCTCCTGGATCAGACACAACTCAAATATTCTATTGCCACAATTCCACTTACAGATCTGGGTGCAAATCCTGAGGCCTTGACTTACTTACTTTGAGGATTTGAGCATATACCTTCTCTCAGCCCGATTTCTTCACTTATATAATATTACTTACCTGATGCAGCAGTTGTGAAGGTCAAATGAGGAAAGAACTCACACACTGTATCTCTCTATTTGTACTCAATAAACATTGGCTAATTATTATTATTGCTGGTGTTAGCAGGAAGTACAGCACTATTTGGATCAAATGGAATTGCTTGGGGTGCCTGGGTGGCTCAGTTGGTTAAGCAACTGCCTTCAGCTCAGGTCATGATCCCGGAGACCCGGGATCGAGTCCCACATCAGGCTCCCTGCTCGGCAGGAGGCCTGCTTCTCCCTCTCTCACTCCCCCTGCTTGTGTTCCCTCTCTAGCTGTGTTTCTCTCTGTCAAATAAATAAATAAAATCTTAAAAAAAAAAAAAAAAGGAATTGCTTTTCTCTTACCTTACAATTTAAACCCATATTTTAATCTATTTTGTTTCAACAAGTTCATGTTCATAACATCACAGTGTTTTTGTTCACTGCCCTTTCCCTAAACCGATCTGCTACATGGATACATTTACTCTTGATGGTCCAAGATCTTTTTTTCAGTCAGGTGTCTGATGAACTTCTGTTTTTAAATTTTTTTTTTTTAATAAAAATGGGAGATAAAAACCCTAAATGCTCAGGGCTTTGAGGAATGCGAGGAGGGCCCTATAGTGTGTGAGGACACCCACTCCAAGTTGGATTTCCACTGTATCCACCTGTGTGAACATCTTTTCCAATCTGGTTTGAGAATGTTCCTATATTAAACACCTCACTCAGTCAAAAAAAAAAAAAAGAAAGAAAGAAAGAAAGAAAGAAAGAAAGAAAGAAAGAAAGAAGGGAAGAAAGAAAGAGTCTTTGAAGTTTCTTTTCTGAAGTTGTTTAAGTTCTTTAACTCTATCTCTCTAAGGACTTATAAGAAACATCATAGGATGTTCTAGCCTGGCTTCCAAATAGAGACATTTTTGAGGTCAGCCATAAAGCACGGCTACTCCTTAATGAAATGCTTCGACTGCATTTTAATGTCTGTCTTGTTAAACATACCATCTTAAAAATATATATATCTTTGCTCTTCAGTGAAGTTCTGTTGGTACAGTTCACTGAGAAAAGAATCACTTGTTTTGGAGCTGGAAATGATGGAGACTGCAGATTCAATAGTTTTTAAAAATAAGACCCAGTGAGGTTATGGAAAGTAAGATCCAGACATCTCACCACAGGCAAAGCCTAGAACCAAATTTCCTCATTTGGGGTTCAAGGTTCTTTCCATCCACATTCAGATAGAGAAGGGCCAGGATTTCCCATTCTCGTCAAACACCCATTTACTCCCAGTTTGCTCCTGGCTCCTTGCAGGCAGCCCTTGGGCATAACTGTCAAAGCTCTGAGGTGACTTCTCCAGGTAGCAAGTCCTCTTTTCCCCGACATTGCCAGAGATCCAACAGTTCTCCAGAGCCGCATTATTCCGCAAAATGCAAATGGACAATTTGTACTATGGCCTCCTCAAGGAAGGTTACAAGACCTGATGGTATATTTCCCCTGGTCTCTTCAGGGTGTTAATCAGCAGACAGCCTTCGGACTGCAAGGCTCTAGACTCCAGGCAGGTCTCTGCCACCTGTTGTGGCTACTTCAAAACTGAAGTAAAGAAAACTACCTGATTTTGCATCTAAAAAGCAGGAATCCCCAGAAATAGAGAGCCTGTTTGCTGAGGAGACTGTCCTCCTGATTGCATTCTGAGAGGAAATAGAGAAGTTTGCTCACTGAGAGCAGGAAGGAAAAAAGGGAGAGGGGAAAAAAAAAACAACAACTCAGAACTCAGAGTAAACTGATGCTAAGAAAATTCACAAGAGAAAGAGGAAGAAAACAGCCACATAAAAAGAAGAGGAAATGAGGGGCACCTGGGTGGCTCAGTCTGTTAAGCCTCCTGGATGGAATCCCCTCTCGGGCTCTCTGCTCAGCAGAGTCTGCTTCTCCCTCCTCCTCTGTGCTCACTCTCTCTCAAATAAATAAATAAAAATCTTTAATTTAAAAAAAAAAAAAAAAAAGAGGAAACGAGAAAGCTGTAAAGTAGAATTGGGAGCCAGTGAGGCTCACATGGCAGAAAGAGCATCCAGGATGGAGATGACAGCAGTAACATGGAATCGCCCACCAGTAACATCGCAGAATATCATCTCAAAACATGCCACACTGGCATAAGGATTATCTTAAGTGAAGTAAACTGAGAGGAAACAGATACAAGAAAAGCTCTCTGCCTTCCCTCTAGTTGTCTAAAAGCAGGGTATGTATTTGTAAAAACGGTTCCCCCCTCCACTCTCTACCAAGGACAGAAGTTGGTCACCAGAGAGAATTCTGTGCCCTTATCTGCCCACACATGGCACCTGAGGAGGCTATACAACCAACTTGACTAACTTGCCCTGATCTTCCATTAGTTTCCCCACACATTAACCTTCCCACAATTTAGCACCCTAAAAAACTCAAGGTCCTTTCTTTTCCTTGCCACTTTTCAAAAATAGGCCGTTCTTGCATTAAGAAGCCTAAGCCCAAGGTCTAAGTGCTCCTTTGAGTTAGTCATTACTAAGTGTTCCCATGTGTATTGGGATCAATGCAGATGCTAATAAACTTCTGTTTGCTTTTCTTCCATTAATCTTCGTCAGTCTAATTTACAAAGCCCTTGCCAATGAACTTAAAATGATACCACAGACTGAAAGTTTGTGTTACCACAAAATTCCTATGTTGAAACCTATTCCCCAGGGCATTGGTATTAAGGGGTGGAGGCCTTCCGGTGGTGATTAGGGCATGAGGGTGGAGCCTCACGAATGGGATTAATACCCTCATAAAAGAGACCCGAGAGAGA